>JAGTTH010004681.1:0-17172 GCA_022606485.1 Agraylea sexmaculata
ACATTCATCAATTAATTCACACTATGTTGTCCAAAAGGAATAGAGGGTGTTTGTGTTTTGTTAGCAGATGTAGTAATAGTATCCATCTCACGGTCCAATGGCTCGAATAATAGACACTGTATATTGTAGGTGACTATCCTTTATCGAGGCCTTAAATCGTTAACAAGTGCTTTCAGTAAACACCAATCCATTTTTCATCACCGACCATTATACAACTTTCACCATTCTAAATTGCTTTACTCCTCTTTCATATTTGACACTTGTTGTTTTTTCATTTGGTATAGATTTTATATTAGATTTTGAATCGATTTGTTTTATTTAGAGATTTTCAGATTTTTTTACAAATTTTTTTTTAGACACAACAACGTGTTAAATCATTGTCCTTGGAAGATCTTAACTATTACTAGTTACACATGTCAGCTACTTTCTTAAATGCGTTACCGCCTTAAGTATATTTAAAAATGAATTATGATAAGTTTAATAAAAAAACTATTTGGCTACATTATAATAGAACTTCATTGATATTTGTATTTAAATCAAATAAACAATTAGCAATAAAATTTTGTGATGAATGTCCGTTGTCCAAATAATAAACAGTTTTATTAATGACATTTATTCTTAACTATTCTAGTTACACAGGCCACCGACTTAATGATCAGTATTTACCTTACAATACAGTATATCAGAGTAAACCTGGATCAAGACGATCGATCGGGATTTTATTAAAATAATTATGATCTCCTTTTTTGCTTAACCGGGATTTGAACCCATGACTACGGTATTTGTAGCCACGTAATACCTGAACTATTACTTGATATGGTTGATAATAGTTGAACTATTAAAATTGACTTTTGCTCGATTTCTTGTTACATTCAAGGAAATCAGAAAAATATTGGTTGGTATTTTATTATTAGGGATTTTAGATTAATTTAAATTTAATGTAATCAAATTCAAGGTAAATGAGAAATTCAATAAATGGTTTTTATCCTTGAAGGATTTTTTTACTAATAATAAAATGAGTGATGACAATAATTTGAGCTTGTTTTTGTTGTGTTTTTCTTTGTATGGGTGCATTTTTCTTACATTTCCCGACTATTGAGTTATGTTAACATGTTGTATATAAATAAATGTTGGTTTTTATCTTTTTTCGCAGTATTTTTTTGGTGGTTGAGTAGGTAAAGGGGTTTAATTTCACAGTACATTACATCCTCATATCATTCCACAAACAACGCAAAATTACCCAGGTTTTTTCGTTCAAGTCGTTTCCTGTTTTTAGACACGTCGAGTGTGGGAAATATTCTTATTGTTCGCCATAAATAATAATGATTTGAAATGTAATATTTTCCGCAAGGGTTCCTTCATTCAAGTTTATTAAGTGTGGTATTAAATATGAGTTAAAGCTTGATCGCCCATAGAAATGTCGTGACCAGAGTCAATATGTGACTGAGATCGTGAATTATTATACTTTTCGTACATTTTATTTCCACGCCGACAAAAAAATAGGGCGTCAAGAATTAGTTCAATGTGAGGAGGTTTATTTGAAATTCTCATATTGAAATACCGCCGAACTGTCTCTCGATTATGAATGGTTCTATTATTTTTTTATAGCCTAGCATTAATAAATTCATTAAATTGTTCTCGCGCCAAAACTGAAGTGGATCACGTACACTTTTAAATTCATAAAAAAAAATCTCAATTTACCAATGTGTATTTAATTAATGTACATTTTACAGTAAAACATGTTGTTTTATCGTTAATTTGATTTCATTCAATGTTATCATTATTCTATGTATTAATTCAATATTCATTGCCTTTCAAGATGATTTAATATTTTTATAAGCAATCAATACTGTATGAATGTATATGATTGAGCCTATTGAATTATTTTTATTCTATTTTTAATATACAAACATTAACATAATTGGCAAGAAATTACACACTGGAATTAAGGCGATATGTTTATCATATATTTTATTATACAATTTCTTTATTAAATATTAATTATAAAATGTTTTGATATATTATGATTAGATGTTACAATATTAAGTGTATAGACTAAGTCTCTTAATTATTTTAATACGGAGTACAATCGATTGGTAATTAAAATAATTAATAAATTATAGCATAATTTATGTTATTTAATGAATGAATGTGAAGATACTGTCGAATAGAAAATCAAATGTTTATTATATTCTTTAGACAATTAAGCATAGACAATTTAAAAAAATACTTTCAATTCAAGATGTTGGACTAACCTAGATTTAAGTAGATCAATCTGTGGTGAAACTGAAATTGTTTACACGTGATTAACACAATCAAAGTGATTAATAATTTAAACAATAGTTATGAAAAGCGATGTTCATTATAGTGTTGCCACATTGAGGCTAGTCTATTTGGTCCGCCATCTTGAATTTATACATTCAGTTTTCTGGGTTGACATTCTAAACCAGTGGTTAAGGTTTATCTGAGCTGAATTTAAATTTCATAAAATATATTCTGTAGTTAAATGTAGATTGCCTTGTAACTCAGTTGTAGTCGTAGTTCACGCTGCAGTTCAGCTGTAACCGTAGCACGAACCGTAGCTCAGTCATAGCTATAGTCGTAGTCTGAACCTACAGCAAAGAAATATTCGTAGTTTGAGTACATAAATTATTCCAAAAATTCCCATTATTAATAATTCGAAATGACCTTGAGTGTTAGCATATGTAATAAAATATTCATAGCCGTCTTCAATATGATCTCATCTAGCTGACCGACATAACGTCATCTTTGGAGTCGATCATGAAAACCTCTGGTGAAAATATGAAAATTCCACTCCAAGACATAAAAAATTCAGGCTTCTTTTACGAGGGTCTTTCAAGAAGAAGATCCTGCATTTATATTGCGCTACACGTTTAAATTCACCACCGCTTTGGCATTAGTCTTTCTTACATACTGCCCTCTTTACTCTAGCTACGCCATTCCCCGCAAATCTTTGCCGATTTGGCGGTGTTTTTTTTTCGTCTCCTAAATAATACATTCCCTTTCCATCTTTGTCATTTGGATGTGTAGAAAGTTTCACCATTCGTCGTGTGCAGAAAGGCGAGATGAATTGTCGAGTATACTTTGCTTTATTACAACGGCACGTCTCTTTGCTTTACGACCGAACTAAGCTCGGAATTATAATTTTAAACATTGTCAAAATATTATACGTGACTTTCTGAATGTGTTGCCCACATTTGTAATTTCAAAGCAGGCTAATGTCGCAATTGAATCGATTCCAAATGTGTTGTAATAATGGCAGTTTTCTTAAGGGGTGAACTTCTAAGGAAACAATAAATTTGAAGTGGATTTTCCGGTAGTTAATTGTGGGGTGTACTTTATACCGGTATTGTATTGTACGGGGTTCCTGTTCATACTACGCAACAAGATTTACTGACCCTAATCATTCTCGATAATTACACCTTCTAAGAAACATTACACGACCTTTTTATAGCTACCATATACTACTGTGGGCCAAAGTGAACATAATTATGTTTAATACTGCACTCTAGAAGCTACATTTATTAACAAACAGGCGTCAAAGATGTCATGGAAATACACCATTTACCTATACTTTTTAAATAATAATATACTTTTGATAGACTTAATAATAACAACTAAACCCCAGCCTAGAGGGTGAAAAAATAAGTTTTCAACTACTAACAATATGGAACACTACGCGGCTTACAATCTCATTTCATATATTACTTTATCATGTGGTGAAATGCAATATTCTATTTGAATTTTCAGATGTTAACAGAACAATCTTAAAAGCTATTAATATTAATAAAATTAAATAACTACTTTGGAAATTTCATAGTTTGTCCCACGAATATAATAACAAAATGGACAATTGAATTGAAAAAAAAGTACTTTTACATTTAAAAACAAAAAAAATATGTGAAAAAACAGGTTATCACTTTCTCATAATTGTAGAGCACTGCGCGGCGGCTTACATTTTTATATTGCTTTATTTTTCGGTATAATGTGTTATTTAAATTTACGATTATAAATAAAACAATTTTAAAATTTCATTTTACGGAAAAAGGGCGCATTCCATTCCATATTCCACCCTCCCTTATTTCATGCAACACAAGTTTTATTGTTAAAACAAAACTTTATATACGAACAAAAACAAAATCCCGCTTATAATATATATAACTAAATAAATAATAATTATTGTCATTGAATTTTTGGACGGAACTGAAAAATTTTATAACATAATAATATTTAAAAAAAAAATACTATCTTTCAACTTTATAGTTTGTCCCATGAATATAATAATTAATATATGATAACTGTAGATGTAAAATATATTATGTTTTGTGTAAATATCAGAGATTTGTAATAATATAATACAATAATCAAATAATAAAGGAAATCGCTGCAGAGCTCGAATACGTCAATGCACTTCATTACACCCACTTGGACTAGATTTGATTAAAATAATTATCGATAGCTGTTGGAGTTGTTGTTAATTTTTTGAGCTTGGACTAATAATAAAATAACACGAAAATTTAAAATAAATTAAACCAAAAAGCGATTTAATTATTATCGTATATACTTAATAAGTAGTTGATGTTTTTAGGTTTTTCATTAAATAATTATGTATTTACTTTTAAGTAGAAATGAAATTGTGTTAGAAAAATTTTCAATAATCTATTTAACCCTGCAATCCAGGAAATCATAGTTAGCCTTAATCGAGGCGATCGATCGGAATTTTATTAATATTATTCCCGATTTCCTTGTCCCATTTTATTGAAATCTTATAATGTTGTAAATTAATATTTGATACTGTCGGATTACATTTCATCGGATTTGTGTTGTAAAGTTTGCGAGCAAATAATTTTGTAAAGGCAGATAAACAGAAACAACAATCAAATCCCATATTTTATAGCAATTAAGCTGGTTTCTGTATATATTGTTATTCTAACAATAATTATTTATTGATATTGTTTCAGTATAAACACTTTCCGATTTAATAATGCTATAATATTTCCCATGGAGGTTCTTCACTGTAACAGTAACAATATTTGTTTTCTACTCATCACACAAAATTTGGTGTTACTTGTTGATCGGAATTTACCACGAAAACATTTTAACAATATTATAATTGTATAATTTATTAAAATTAACCTACTTAATTCACCAACAAACTAGAGTAAAATTATAACAAACATGCGAGGAAGTCATATTAAAAATATTGTCATATTAAAGTGTTTTAATATGTTTCATTACATTTTTAAAGTTTTTATTTTATAGCAGCAAGATTACGATTGATTAAATTTTAGATGATGAAATTGTAATTTAGCCACGTTGATGCAAAATTAAAATCGGGAAACAATGTTTTTAAACATATATTGTGTACATTTTTGGACATATTTAATTTCAACAGACACTGAAACTTTGATGTAATAAGAGAAAATAATTACATTACAAATGCAAGTTCTACTTTAAACATCTTTTCAAGTAATATTTTTGCTCAAGAGCATAAATACCTGAAAATAAACAAAAACTAATGAAGCTTTCAAATCATAAAATTCAATAAATCTTCTCAGGATATCAAGTTTTCTCACAAACATATCTGTGAACTTATTTATAATTTTTTTTGACAATTTTATAATCATTTATTGAATAAGTTAACATTACAAATCATAAGGAGAAAATGTGTTTGGAAAGAGAATACTCAAAAAAAATACGAGAATAACTGATACAAATTGGTCCACCATCTTTATATTTATACAACCAGGTACATCCAGGTATTGAATAAACAATCATCATCATTCATCCAAGAAGTAACATGAATGGAATAACTCCATTTTTTATTTATTTACGCCCCGAGGAGCTTTTTTTAAACACAACAACGTATTAATTAATTGTCTGTCGGTGATCTTAACTATTACTAGTTACACAGTTCACCGACTTAATAATCAGTATTTACCTTACAATACAGGAAATCAGAGTAAACCTGGATCAAGACGATGGATCGCGATTTTATTAATATTATTCCCGATCACTCCACGTTTTTTTAAATTTTCGACTTACATATAGTAAAAGTATTTAATAATATTACTATTATATAAAATCATCTTTATGGCGACTATGTATTTATGTATATTTAAAATAATACTATATTTAATAAGATTTGAGTCTATCAAGGAAAACTATTGTTTATTAAAATAAATGCATATCTACATTATTATAGTAAATCTGGATCAAGACAATACATCGGAATTTTATTAATATTATTCCTGATTTTCGACTTATATATTACTATTATATAAAATTATTTTTATAGCGACTATGTATATATGCATGTCTTAAATAAGATTTGAGTCCATCAAGAAACACGATTTTTATTAACATAAATGTAAATCCATATTTTTATAGTAAACCTAGATCAAGAAGATCGATTGGGATTTTATAAATATTATTCCTGATCTCCCAGTCGTAATAACCGATTAAATCAGTAAAAAAAATGACTTGAGTGGGATTTGAACCCATGACCACAGTATTTGTAGCTACGCGTCTTATCCCCTGAGAGATAACGCTGATTTTTTTTAAATAAAATGTTTCAATATAAAAGTGTGAAAAGAAAAGGCTTGGGTAACAGTTGTGTGCGCCGATGGGCGGTGTGGGTGGATGATGTCCCACTTGGTCTACTAGTTTTAGATATTCGGCATGGCAACACTGGCAACACTAGCAACACTAGCAACACTAGCAACACTGGCTACACAACTAGCCAGCTATCTGCGAGTTGCTATCACCACATGTCACGTTACAAGCTTCACCAACTTTTGTGTCACATGTGCACATTATATTAGATCTATTCCAGATAACGTCCATTTTAGTCCTCAGCCGAACGCTTTGCGATTACAAACTAACCGTGCATATCCATTATAACTACAATCAAGCTAAAATCAAATCAACCGAAACGTAACACGCATATACCCCCAATAATATACTACTTTAATCATTTATATTTTAGTAATATATATTAACATAAGATATCGTACGAGTGACTAAATGCATGGTTAGTTCAAGTGGATCAAGTGGCCAAAAACATGAGTTACCTGGCAAAAATTATACTGTAAACATGTCTCTTCATATCTCCAGTTATATTTCACAGTAAAATGGGTAAATGCATTGTTACTACATGTCATATGGACTCAAACATACACTCAAATACATCTAGCCTCACTTTTTACCAAACACTACTTCTTTAACATGTTTACAATAATATATTGTCACAACCACTCTCAGTGATGACTAGAAATATGTTGAGTGAGGGAGACACACTTATCGAATAAGAGAGAAGAGTGCAACAAAACACAGGTTTACGCGAAATTGCATGAATTATTTATATGCAATGCGATATCTAATGTTTATATCTATGATTATAGTGTAGTTTTGATAATTTCTTCTTGAGTGAAATCTCGGGAAGTATTGCATTTTTGGAAAATTAATCACTTTAGTACAAACTAAGTTTTGAAGAAACCGACCTTTATTATTTAATTTTTGTATTTTCTAATATTCATACTATTATTCACTATTTGATTTACAAAATATATATGCTTGTCTTTAAACAAAAACATATACAGTGGAACCCCGATATAACAAATTTCAAGGGGAATGAAAAAAGATCGTTAATTTGAGGTTTTTTTATAGCAAACTTCGTTATATAGACATTCACTAGCACTTTTATAGAGGTTTATATTACACAAATACACAAAAAAAAATATCCTCCAGATATAATCCTGAAAATATACTAGTAGGAATTCTAATATAATATATTTCATGATCTTTAATTAAATATAATGTAAATCTACATACTTAGGCCAAAATTCACTAACCAAATATTTTACCTCTATTGAGACATTATTTCTTGTATACTTTATTTCTCGAATTTCTTATTTTATATATATTCGAATTTATATGATTTTTGCTTTATACATTTTATGCACCTTTTTTTCATGTGTGAGATGTATACAAATTAACAAAGCAAAAATGATATAAATTCAAATAAATCTAAAATACGAAATTTGTTAATAAAGAATACAAAATATAATGTCATCAAAATAAAAGCTAAGGATTAGATTTAGACAACACTATTCTTGTCATATAGTCTTGTGGTTCTTATATAATATTCAAACAATTCAATTAAAAAATTCGTTATATCGAGGTTTTTGTCAATATTTATTGATAAAACTTCGCTATATGGAGGTAAAATTAGCATAGGGATAGATTGAACTGTCAAGGGGAATTGATAAATTTATATCTAGTTTTTACTGTATCATGCTTATATTTTAATTTTATATATATATCGTGACGCCTTCCCTATTGGCGGGAGTCCCTTTATAAGGGGTTGGCCAGGCCACCTTGGCCTTTACGGGAGAATATAGTAGAGATGGTTTCCCAGGCCACCACACAGCAATGAGTACTTAAGATCTAGTTTGCTAAGCTAGATCTACCAAGTGACTCCGGTGCCGTGAATCGAACCCGGGAGTCTTCACTCACGAATCCGTTACACTAACCACTGGGCCACAAGGCGGCTCTATTTTTTTTTTTTTTTTTTTTTTTTTTTTTTTTTTTTTTTTTTTTTTTTAATTTTAAAATAAATAATAATTACTTGGGCTATTTAGTTAGAATATTATCACATGCCTTATAATTATCTAAATCGTAAATATAATTTTTAAAAAAACCACTTAAATTAGGTAACAGTTTGGGTTACGTGTTTGTAGCACGCATATTTATATTAATAAGCCGCTGTCAATAAACAAGATATATATTTTTTAATTAAAATTAAGGAGACTGTTAAAATTACTGTTCAAAATGTGCAACCTTCAAATCAAATGAAATTATTCTCATCAATGACTATTTTTAAATTGAAAGTCTCCTGGGTTTCCTCCATCTTCATTAATAATTTCTCAACTTATTTTATAGAGAGTATGAGATTCTATAATACAATATACAGGTGCGAAGATCATTAATCTGTTTCATTACCCTTCATAATGTATGGATATATATAATAATATTTGAGAGTATATAAAGCCGGATTACATCAAATGCGCTGGATAATTCATTGTGAAATCTGTGAAACAATCTCTTATAAAACTTTGTCTAGGAATTCACTATAGAATATAATATAATGTTGGGTCGCGAACTTGTGAACCTGGACCACACGTGTACTGTATAATACTTGGCCAACTTTTTCGTAACAGACGTCGTTAATTAACCAAGACTTTGGCTTATCTCTTTTTAAAATGTTCATTTACATATCGGACTATGGAAACTATCCAAGAACAAGTCTCGTCTCTAATACAACTTTTGCCGCCAGATTTCAGGACACTTCACGCTCTTTTTCTCTATCAGAACAACTTCTTAATGGAATACAAAGTTTGCATTTTAAACCACATTCATATGACACCAGCTGTTTCATTCATCATCACAACTACAGTTTGAATTTGTAATAATTTACCGGAATGTGAGCAAAAGTTTACATAGGATAATTTCATGACAAAACTTAACCATACCGAAAATTGTAATAATTTATTTACTTAATAAAAAAACGCACAGGAAATAATGTGAAATATAATAAATTATTGAAGGAATTCACTTAAGTGAAATGATATTTTCATTGTTTCCAGTTTATCATATAAAGCATTCACATTTGTATTCTGTAAAAAAATATAAAGATATTTATATGAAAAAATACCTGAATTGTGTTTAATTTTAATGGGGTTAGTTATCTTACATTTGAGCATTCTAGTTTAAAACTTGATATTTGCTCTGCAAACATAATAAACAATCAGTAAGTTGCCATATTTTCACCATAAATGTTTATGTTTTCACATACAGGATAGATTTGAAATAACTGAGAATATTTTAGGGGGTGGTAGAGTATCGAAAAAAAAATGAATATTTTTTTTATTAGTTAAAAATTATTATTAATATTAATTACGTATAAAAGACAAAATACACACGTAATAGTCACTAAGGAATACTTCACAGCTGGTTCCGAGATGGTGGCCCAAATCCGATTACTATTATATTATTAATTAATTTTTTTTTTTTAAATAAATATATATATATATATATATATATATATGTATATATATATATATTTATATATATATATATATATATATATATAATATTTTTTTCGTCTATATTTACGATACCCTTCCGTCCCCCTAAATATTATCAGTTATTTAAATTCCATCATTTATATTGTATTGGGTTTTATAGAATTATTTTTATAGAGGTTAAACTTACAAAAATATGTTTATGCTCCAAATATAATCCTGAAGATATACTAGTTGTAATTCTTATATATTTTATAATCTATAATTAAATATATGTATGTAAATCTACATTTTGAAACTCACAAATAAAATATTTTACATCATTTAAAATTAATTATTCCTTGTCCATGTCAAACAAAAACATACTATTTGATTTTTCTGAATAATTGTTCAATTGTGCAGTTGCTGTTATTGAAATGTATTTAAATATATACAATAAATTATGTGAGTTGTAGTGTAATTTATATATTTAGTAATGGTGAGGTAACAAATTAAAAATTCCCTTTAGACTCGGGTTGCGGTGCAGACAAACTTTCAGCTTGCGTCACTTCCTTTTCAGTTCTGTTGTGAATTGCTAAAATTTGCAAACACTATTCGCATCTTCCTTATTTTACAAGAACCACTATCACTATTTAATCCCAACAAACCTGCGGGCTATTCTCATTCTTACACTGCCTACATATCAGACTTTGACTAACTTCCGCATTGCGGAAATTAATGCACGAGTTCTTGTACCAAGATACACATTTTGATTAAGTGAATAGTCGTGAGGGATTCCATCATCTTCAACTGAACAGCCTATTTATTTAAAAGCAACCCTTTATCTAAATTATTTCCTGCTTTCTAGCTTCACACAATCTTATTGTGTATTGTTCAATAATAAACTGCGCCTGATTTTATGCAATCAGTACAACTTTATATATAAAATATTATTTTGTGCGTGGATAGCACAAAAGACTGAATGATTTTATTTGATTGTAATAAATATAGTGTGCTGTTAGCAAGTTATGTTTCCTTTTTAGATATTATATAATATTTCTTGACAAAGAAATCACGTTGTCGGCGAACATGGCACCATATGTTTTTTTATAACAGACATGAAACTCTATGTCTCAATTTTTCTATAAATAAATACATTGAATATATCCTGATTATATTGATATCTCAATTTATTTTCATGTTATTTATTTGTTTATGATGCAAAACTGCTACTTCTTCTTCAAAAACTAAACAGTCTAATTTAAAAAAGATTAATTTTCGATTAGGTGATGTTAGGTTAGTTTTAAAAATACTTTACCCAACCTAAGCCTATTTACTTTATCTCAAATGAATGATAGATACATTAATTAGATTTCTGGAATTTGTTTTTAAAAAACTGTGAAACAGACATTACATTACATTACAGACATTAGATTTTTCATTACGCTAACGTAAAATTCATACAATATCAATGAACAGTTTGCTCTACGCTTAGTTAAAAAAATACAACAGCTTGAAACATCATATTTTTATACTTTAACATTATTTTAGTGTATTAAAGAGTAATAATTCTGAAAAAAATGAATTAACCTCGATGCACCAATCATCTCATATCATAACAATCATCAATATTATTTATATAAACGTATGTAAAATCTCCGAATGGTTAAACTGATTTCACAGAATTATTATATGAAACAATATTGTTTTTTTTAATATTTAATGATGTTATTTAGTTAACACATAATAAATTACAACATTTGTATGTGTTTTAATATTAGATTTTTCGAATTGGCTATTTTAAAAATATAATTATAATAGTCCATCTTGTATAGTAATTCAGTTTCTATGACACCTATTTTAGTGATATCTAATATTTAAATAGAGATACCATCTTGAATATTATCTTGTATCTATCCAACGTTCAATCAGCATAATAACCCTGGGTCTATATAGGTTTGGTAAGATGGTTTTGCGGCTTTTGTGAAGTTAAAGATAAGACCTTCCTGTTCTGTCTACACTACATATTCCAAAATATCAAACCACGTTGTGCCTTCATTAGAAAGTGACCCTTTTGTTTGTTTTGTTAAAGTTCTCGATTCGGTCCTAACGAGTGTTCTCAATTCACTTCTGAATTTACAACCAGGTGCGGTTGACTTTTGAGCTTGTGTTAAACAATACCAAACTTATATTAAATTTAATAATATTATAAATCTCGTATATAAAAAGGAGGATATTGAATATTCAGAAGAGGAGATAACTTCCCGTCCATCGACCTTTTTTTTATTGAAAATGTACAACACATCACCTCCCATTCTTCGCCTACTATACTATTTCATATTTTATATTATAACATCAACAGGAAATTATTATTTCATAAATCAAAAACAGCTGCGATGCAAATTTCTAAAGTTTGAGACTAATTGAAAAAGGGGTGAAGTTTACCCCATCTCAACAAATTTATCACATCTTCCATTATATTTTTTTTGAAGTATTGCCGTTTGATCTGAATTTGGCGAGGGAATAAAAAATAGTCTTTTTTCGGTGGCAAGTGTTCCTTTGGAATAAACCAAAGATATATTTCACAGTCACCGTCATCGGTCAGACAGACAAGTCGTGAATAACTTATAAAGCCGTCTATTTCCATATCTTCTTTCACCCTTTACAAGTACACTTTTACCCAAATCCCCAAGTTGAATGCGAGTGTCTTTTAAGTATCCATATATTATTTGTAAATTTCATAATTCCCTTCGACTTGAAGTCAAACTTTTCCATTCAATTAAAACTTCTGTGCTGTGGATTAGTTTTAATGAACGCCTCCCTTAATATATTTATTGTTCTGTACAAATATTCAAGGTCCTCATAAACTAGAAATAACGTTATACTATTTTTTTTACATTACAACCTAATTTGAAAACGACGTTTGTTCAAATTAGTAAGTATTTGTACACGAGGCATTTCTTTTTAAGAGCGAAACAAAGAAAACCAATTATAATAAAGGATTTTCTTGCTAACTTATTTCCCTGGACGTAAAGCTATTCTAAATGAATTAAAAATGTTGAATTTTTCATGATGTAATTTTATAATGTTTTATAAATAGTAACACTTACCCATTAATAATTTGATTGGGTTATTAATCCATATAGGTTATGCTTTCATTTAATATTCAGTATTAATAAGCCATATTAGCTATTATTATAAGAAGATAATTGATATGCTTCTGATATAGATTCAACTTTAGTTACAATTAGTTAAGATCATTAAGAGTTAAGCTGTATATTTAGTCATCGAATTGATTTATTCAAAATATGTGGAAAGCAGGTTAAAGATGTTATCTAATAATGCATGGTATTTAAATGCAAAGGTAACATTAGAAAATGATATACTCAGTTTAAATAAAACATCAAGGACTCCATTTAGCTTTTATTAAAACAAGTACCGAATATATCATTTAATAACAGTCTTCGTTGAAAATCTACTTTTGTTATTAAATCAAATATCTACACAAGTTATTGTACCTTTCAAATATTCAAAATATTCATTGACATGAGATCATACATTTATATCATATATTTGTCTACAAGAATATTTTCCCTATAAATAATATTTATAGATACAGTTAAAGCCATGGTCCGCCCAAAAGTTTACAGCAATAGCCTGTTTCAGACTGTAGATGACACAGGATAAATTCAAAACCTTCAAAGTTATTATTTATTACTAGTTACACAAGTCACCGACTTAATATTCAGTATTTGCCTTAAAATACAGGAAATCAGAGTAAACCTGGATCAAGAAGATCGATCGGGTTTTTATTAATCTCCCAGTCGTAATAACCGATCAAATCAATTTTTTTTTACTTGAACAGGATTTGTACCCATGACTACAATATTTATAGCCACGCTTTTAATCCCATGAGCTATTGCGCTGGTTATATTAGAAGTATAGAATAGCAAATGGGGGTAAAAAGGCCACATGGTCCGCTAGCAACAAGATTATTTGTGTTTTTAAACATTAATGCAAAATGGTTATGAAAAATATTAAAATATTTGCCAGTGAACTATGGTGCTCATTTACCCCATTTGCTGTAATATAAAACCGTTCACTTTATATTTTATTATTCAATAAGAAATTTTGAAAAAATGTGCTAGAAATAAAATAGTATTTTTAAAAGAAACTGTGTTCCAATACCTAAAAAATACATATATTTATGATCCTTAGTGACTTAGTGTCATATTTGTGTGTGTTTTTGGTAATTTATATTTGATTCTATGTCACATTCAATATAATAGTGTTAAAGCTGATAGTAATATTTGTAGACAACGACCTAATATCCTGACCTAAAGATAATTTCACATCATTAAAATTATTTTGATATTATTTTTAGTTCCTCTAAATTTCTATTTCTATTCAGGCAGTCTTCAATTATACAGTAGCGAACACAGATTGACGTTATCAACGACGTTACGTGATGTTAACTTACAGTTAAACCTTTTAAATATCTCATGTACAAAGTCTTGTTCGTATTTGGATAGTAGAATCATGCAAGAGAATAGTGCAAATAAATTAGTTTTTTTTTTAATTATGGTAAATATAATATTAGACACGCGAAATGTGACCAATCATAACCGTTGGCTTGTCTAAAGTATGAAATTTGCTTTGGTATAACCGTATGTATTTTTGTAATTTCCTTTTTCGCATGGTAAAGTTGTCTGGTGATAATATAAAAGTAGGGTTGGATTTTGAACTCATTTAAATTCTGTACACGATATTGCGTATTTCCGCCTTTCAATACTGGAAAATATTATTATTTAAATTATATGCCATCTCCGTGCTTTGCCGACATCCTTATCTAGACTCTATTAAATACAACTATCTCTTAATAAAATAATATTCAACAATATGAATTATAATAAAAAAATGTTTACAACGTTGACACGATCCAAAAATTCCACTAAAGTCCTTCTAAACAAAGAGCACGTGCGTTTTTTCAGCTGGAAAGGATTATATTGCTAGAAATTGTAACGCTTATGTTTAAAGTTAAACCATTAATCAATAGAATGCTTTACTGCTTTAAAAACGCACGTACCTCTTGTTTACAAGCACTCTATATTTTTTTTTAAATAAGCCTTTAGTCAGCAAAATTAAAAATTAAAATATCGCCAAAAGGTCAAACTTAAATAAATCACACAAGTAAAACCATTAAAAAAAATTAGTTAGGAAAAAGATTAGTCAATATTTTGAAGGAATTTTTCAATGTAACCTAACCTAACTTAATTTTTTCAGTGTTAATTTTCCACATAACTCAACAATCAGCATTTTTCTACTCATAAAAATAGTAATAACTTAAGAGTTTATTGAACTGTAAGGCATGCGAGTTCTTGGATTATTGATCGAAATATTTTACTTAATGCACCAATAATAAGAACCTTGTGACACGAAACCCATTTATATAACACTTTTTCATATTGGATTACATCAAAATTAGTTTTTACACGAAATACTTTATAAAAATTTATGTGTGAAATATTTGAGATGGTCCAGTTTCAATTTGTGAGGTTTTTTTCTCCAAAGACGTGTACGTGCTTTTTCCTTCAGTTGAAAAACCTATCTTATATAATTTTGTATACGTATAAAAAAACACTATTCTTGCCGAAAACTTAGGGGGGTGTGATTTTCCCTTGAAGCTTTTTTTGTATATCGTCTACAAGAAATTACAATTGAATTGATCAATTTCATAAATATACATTGTGGACTTTTACATTTAAAAATTATATAATTGCACAATTTGGGATTTGCAATATACAAATATGAATTTTAATTTTTGATTAAAAAGGAATTGAAGTTAATTATACATATATAAGATCATTTAAAGAATATGTTATCACAAGCATAATGTAAAACTAAAAAAAATACCCTTAATTTAAAGTAATTACCTAGTTTAACAGCTCGTTTATAAGCAATAGTAATACTTCTTTCAGCTAATAATAATAAGCCATTGTAAATCCAAATTGATTAAATATAAAAAATGTAGGTTAAGCAAACTGTGTAATTATTTATTAGTTTTCACAATGGCTTACTTCAATTTAAAACATTTTATGTAACTTAAAAGAATGTAGACAATATCCAAGAAATTTTTATTCTTTAATTGTTTTTTTAGAATGGAATGTTTCTAAGGCATTCCATCTAATTTGTCGATTCTTTTGTGCGCAAAAGCGTTAACAATTTCAATTTACTTCAAAAGAAACAACAAAATATTTCAAATAAACTGTGCAAAAAATCTTAGACCATCCGCCTCCGTTTTCGTTTCGGTAATATCTTATATAATATTTGAAATAATTTAAAGCGTGTGTTGTTTGTTATAAATCATTAGTATAAAAAAGAGGCCGTATAAAAAGCGTCGCTTGTATATTATTTATTCTATAACAAAACACAGCCTTCCGTAATAAATAAAGTGAGCGTAGACAATAAAAGAGGGTTGTATGTAAAAGATATGATTAATGCTAAGAAGAGATTCTCCAAATTAATCAACACTATTATCATCAGAAATTTCTCAAGTAAACACAAAACATACTTCCAACTAACTAACTACATTTATCACTCTAAACTTAATTCAAAAAACACAGAAAAGTCACTTGCAAATGATAAATTGCTGTGGTTTCTGTTTCAAACGAAGCCGTTATTTAATTCAACAATGCTTCACATACGAATTTATATTGCTTTCGGGAATTTTCGTTTTGTATAACACCTTTTGGAATTTTTACCACACTAATGTATAAAATATCAATAGAATAAAAAATATATTGTAAATTCAGCAATCTGTTTTCATTTTATATCGCTTTAGTTGATATTTGACATTTCCATGATGGGATTTCACTTTATTAATAGTAGTTTTTGTGCAAACATATAGTTTTTGGGTTTCATTTAATATTATTAGTAAGCCAAATTAGTTTTTATTCTAATAAACCTTTGACAAAAAGTAACTGAAGTATTAAGAGATTTTCGTATTTGGATCAATAATTATTTAAAAGTATTCACACACAGTATCATCACAGTATTTTTATATATAACTAGGGTATTTTATTTGAAA
>JAGTTH010004682.1:0-44249 GCA_022606485.1 Agraylea sexmaculata
TTATTCATGGAGGATTTGTAACATCGATACGAACATATTGTCGTATATGTATATTCGATAAATGCGATTTCCCTTAAGTCCAGCTTATTTATATTAAACATCCTCATATTATTATTAAGCTTTTAAATATTTATCACTTAATTTAGATAATAACGATCTCATGTGGCGAACCATAACAATCCTATAAAATAGCCGGTCAAATGCTTCTCTTGCACATGTTCCTCCCAACTTCAATGCAATCCAATCAATTTGCATACTGCTTTTTATGCATTGCAGGACTTCATTAAAATAAATCCCAGAACCCATGAAATTTTTCCATTATTAAAGTAAGCATTAAATTGTCTTTCGAAATTGTTTTTCAGTAGTATTTTTGACAAATTTCAATAATGAATATATTTTCAAAAGATTCATACTGTAGCACTTTTAAATGAATCAAAACACAGCAGATATTGTTTTTTATAGCAATAAAACAATCGGAGATTATATATTTTACAATTTCTTTATTTATTGTGAATTTTAAATTGTTGAAATATTATTACAAAACATCTTATGAATTAGACTTAAGTGTACAAAATATATAAATCTTTTTACCTATAACTACATAACATGAGAAAAACATTTTTATATGATATTAGAGGTACCTTATAAAATAATGAAATAATAAAAAGTATGGGGAAACAAATTAAAACCCATGATTTTGAGAGTTTTTTTAACCTTCTTGTAAAATATGATACGGTTTATTTAAACACGAATATTGTTTTTTTTTAATTTAATATTAGTAAAAATTCTAACAAGAATTTAATATTCTATTGAAATTTAATTATTCATAGATTAAGCACTGGGAATTAATTAAATAACCCTCAATAAATCAATCAAAATATATTATTCTCAATTTAATCTGAAATACTTAATTGTTTTTAAAAATTATACTCCCATATAAAATAATGGATTAGTTTACTGTATTATGTATAAAATACGTCGAGTCAGATTCAATATTTAAATCATTCGGAACGGATTAAGCTCTTTAATCGAGGCACGTGGTTAGGCAATCAGAACAACATATTTTTATATTTAAATGTTAAATGATATAATTATACTATAAATGTTACATTGATCTACAAGCTCAGTTGTCTATGAGCTTAAATGTCACATATAATATATCAGCAGTGATGGTGATGATATTATATAATACATAGTAGAATATGTGTGGCTTTGAACGCTCTCCGCTTACAACGGTATTACGGTTTAACTACACCAACATGTCTACCTATATTTGGGACACCAACCATATATATACTAAACCACACCTCACTGCCTAAATAAAGAGACTGTTTGTCCACTAATAATCCTGGATTAAGTGGTTTCGTTTACATATTTGACGCTTATAATATATCAAACGGCGACGCAATCATTTATGCGTAGTATAGTAAAAATCACATTAAGTTCAATCAAATTATTGATTAACTAAATATATAGATCTACCCAAATACAAAAGATTAAAAACTAAATATTTATAATATAATTGTTAGAGATTAGTGAACGAGAAGTCCTCGTAATATATGTATCTGGACTAGGATGGATGCAAAACCGCAACACAACT
Source organism: Agraylea sexmaculata (assembly GCA_022606485.1). Classification (NCBI taxonomy): domain Eukaryota; kingdom Metazoa; phylum Arthropoda; class Insecta; order Trichoptera; family Hydroptilidae; genus Agraylea; species Agraylea sexmaculata. The sequence continues at coordinate 1,601 of JAGTTH010004682.1, forward strand.
GGCACAATATAATGTATTAACATTCAAGATTTAACCCAACTATTCGAAATCACAAGCAATATTATATTTTAGTTTTTAATTCACTCAAAGAGATCTTATATTAATAACATTATATTTAAGAGTATTAAAGCGAAAGAATTCCTAAAAAAATATAATTAACCTCGATATAGCAATCATCTCCTAGTTTAATCCCAGGCTGGAGGCAATCGAAAATATTCAACACCATGTGATTAAAAAAAAGTGTAATTAATTTATATTGTCTGATAAAATGGATTACTGAGAATTATTCCAAATACCATAAAAAATCGGACCATACTAGGAGGGGCGGGTTCGCATGAGATGATTGGTATATCGAGGTTAATTCATTTTTTATCGAAATTATTTCGGTTTAGTACACTTTAATATAATGCTTAAAATGTGTAAGATCTTTGATTGGTTCAACTAATTTAAAAAAGATTATATGAAACTTCTATAAATAATCTTGTCGTGATGTGAGACGAAATCAAATAATAGGATAATTATATTAGACTTCAAGAAATAACAACCTTTAATATTCCACAATATAGTCTTATTTTGTGTATAATATAATAGGTTTAAATCGTATAAATTTGTGCAAATAGTTAGTATAGGAGTGTAAAGTCCAAGCTTAGTAATAGTATTAAGCAAGTTGAGCTTGATGGAAGACTTAGACCAGACCTGTGCAATGTTAACTGCCGCATGTTCTCAAAGTACAACGTCAAAGGAGATCCTCGTACAACATTCAACATTGATAACTAAATAACGTTACATTTATTCTAAAAATAGTTCTAGATTATGACTTGAATTTTAGGAGATTTGCCGATAAATGTGGATTTTTCAATTCAATTCCATTTAATCCACCAATAAATTATAACCTTTGAATCACTGATAAATAGAATGCATCATACTAATTCAACTATGTGGTGGACTGATTGTGGAAAAGTATATTTAATACAGAATGTATACAAAATGCCAAAGAAGAATTTCATATTTAAATAGAATGCGGAAAAATATTATGTGTCATTTTAAAGCAATATTGATAGTGATATTGGCGTACAAAGGGGTTTTTAAAATTGAAAATAAATTCGCGCTCAAATGTTCAAAAAGTCTATTGTAAAAAACCTGCTAATATATAAATAAAGGGCTCAGAATCAAAAGCTCCCATTACAACAACAAAAAAATCATAAATTTATGATATTTTGAATATATTTATTTGGAAACTGCATTCTGGAGCCTTTGATTCTATTAGACTCTATTCACTCAATATCAAAGTGCCTATTTTTTTTATCTTAAAGGGTAATAAAATTCCATTTCAGGTGTTTTGATTAAAGTGAGAATATTAAAAATTGTCAAGCCGGGGACTTTTTTATTAAATTTGAAATTTTCAAACAACCAAGATCAACTAAAAATATATGGATTTTTATTTATTCATTATTGTTTCCTAAATAATATTGTAACCCCTCTACTATTAGACTCTATTTACTCAATATAAAGTGTTTAAATTATTTTATTTTTACCTAAAAGGGTAATAAATAATTCCATAACACGTGTTTTCATTAGAGTGAATATCAAAAATTGTCAACCAAGGGATTCAATTTTTATCACTCACTCATAAAACACACCCACATTCAAAAATAAAATAGTGTGGTGATATGATAGATATTCATTAAAAAATAACATAAACAATCGTGATATTTATGTAAAATGCAGAAATATTCGTGAAGAGGCAGTGCAGGGTGTATTTATGGGAAGGGGATTTGATATTTCACTATAGTACAGGGTGGTATTTGAATGCAGTACAGGGTGGTTGTGTGGATAGTGTTTCAAGTAGCTTCACAATACGACTGTACTGTAAATTACTAGCTTGCTAGTACATACACCTAATTCTCTCATCTTACATCAAATATGAGAAGCCTCGCTCTTCTGGATATTGTGAATAATTACATTTCCAACTAAAATTATATTGCATTTCCTGTATTGCTTACGCTTTCAACAACAAGCTTTCAGAACTTTTTTATAAATATCAAATAACAAGCTTTTATAAATATCAATCAACCAAATTTCTCATAATTTTATGTGATATCATTTTCTAAATACTATATATTAAAACCGAATTAAAATTCAAATTCATGCGAAACGATTAATTTTCTCACACAACCGAAACAAGCTATAATCAAGTTGACCGATTTGATTGGTTGTTACCTAATTTATTATATTTTCATAGATCACTAATACATAAATGTATCTAAAAATAAAATGTTTTGAGTTTAATATCTAGTTTAACTCTTAAGGATGTTGACTAATTGTAACACAAATTATTATTTATAAATATACAGGGTGGACTTGAATTACCTGAGAATATTTTAAGGGATGAAAGTTTATCGCAAGAATAGAAGCAAAAATTATTAAAAATATTAATATCAATCTTGGAATCAGCTGTTTCTGTGAAACACTCAGTAGTAACTATCACGTGTGTATTGTGTATGTTATATTATACGTAATTAATGTTATTTATTATTTTTAAATTATTATCATAATTTTTAAAATATTGATAATATTTTTTTTCGCATGATAATATTTTTTTACATATAAATTTACCCCCTAAAATATTCAATACCAAAATAAAGTTATTTCAATACCACCCTGTATAAGATTATAATCTAATATGTACATTATAATAAACACAAAATATATGTGTTCTTCTCTCATTGTTAACTGTCAATTTGAAAATATATTTTTTACTCATTATCATCATTAGAAGAAAAAAATAACATACTAACTAATCGATTTATATAAATACAACTTGTTATTTCTACTAAATAAATATTGATTTTTATTTTTGGATTGTTTCATTTTTACTTATAAATAGAATAATTATTAAATATTGTTTCATTATTTTAGTATGTTTTACCATCTTTTTTATTCTCTCCAATTTTGAGGTAAAAACGGTGACAACATTTAATTTTAAACTTTATTTTAAATTAAAAAATGGATGCAGAGAACTTGCGTATAAATAACTTTAGCATAAAAAAATGTTCTGTTTAATTGAAGTGTAGAATCCGATAGATGCTCTTGAAAATACTACAAACAGATAGTATCAATTTTGAGCGTTTATATGAATAGATTGGATAAGCTCTCCAAAATTGTTGTTTTTAATTAACGAAAAACGTGGCTAAATGATGTTAAGGATGGTATAACTAAAGTGTGCGAACAATGCGAATGAATTTTGTCAGATAGTCGTCCGTGAGTGAAAACGGCAAAACATTTCCATTTGTATATAAAGTGGCAACAAAGACAAGTTAGGCTGGTGTGAATTAGAAACTTTTGCTGGAATATTGTGGCTCGAAGTTGGTTACAGGGAATATAATGTCATTGTTGTTAGTGATAGTACTGACCGATCCAGACGGTAACCAGGACACTTGTCATAGAGAACGTTTGATAACGTCATGAAAAACCTATTGAATTTTTCATCTTTCTAATAATAATAGCCCGAAGATATTGAAAATTGGCATAGTAATAGCGACAGTTAAGCTTATCACAAAGTTAAACACGACACTACATACTATCTTGTATTTCTTCTTCCCGTCACGAGAAACTGTCTTAATCTTGTAACAAAGTTTTCCATTATCCTGTAACACCATACTGAAAGCCTTAACCACTACAGTGCCTTACAATAATAATAATAATAAGCGACTAAAATTTATAAAAATATAAATATTTATTAATATATGCCCCGAGAGACTTTCAATTTTCGTTTTTTAGACACAATAACGTTTTCATTCATTGTCTGTCGGTAATCCTAACTATTACTAGTTACACAGGTCATCGACTTAATAATCAGTATTTACCTTACAATCCAGCAAATCAGAGTAAACCTAGATCAAAAATGTGATTTTATTAATTTGGGATTTGAACCCATGATCACAGTAATATTTCTTGATATAAACACACTGGTAATATTAATATTGGATCTTAAAATAATGACCACAGATACATTATAAATAAAATAATATCACGGAAATAACTAAAATAAATATTAAATATTCGAGAAATTTAAAAATGCATTCCTATCAATGAATTTAAGTCTAACTATACAAAAAAAATCCAACCATATTTCTTTCTAATAAAAATAATAATCCCCTGTCATACAACTTAATCCTAAATAGAGCTGGCTTTAGCTTCCACGATAACCAAAATGTATAATTATATAAAGTATTTTATATCTTACCCTTTTAATATTTTATATTATTACTCTCCTTTTTAATTATATTTAAAAAAAATAGTTTCATGTGAAGAATAAATGAAAACACTCCTACGAATATAAGTATTATCATCATATGAATATAAAAGGTATTATTATTTACGGCCGTATTTGAAATATGTAGGCTCCCATAGTATAAAAGAGTTCTTTTGAAATACCTTGATGAAGTTTTTTAGCGCAAGTTCCAGTGTGTATTATTATGAAAGTAGCAAAAGAGTATTTTATTCTTGCTAATGATCTTGACGTCATTATGTAAGGAACATGAATCAGTATCGGTTTTAGCCGCAAGCAACTTAAAAGGGGGACAACTAAGCTACACCAACCAGAGGTTTAGAAATACAATACTATATACTATATTTTAAATTAAAAAATATTAACCTAAGTGTCACAATTATAACACTTTCTAGTAGATCTTCCAGTCGTAATAACCGATCAAATCAATTTAAAAAAAAAAAACAATTGAGCGGGATTGAAACCCATGGCCACAGTATATATAGCCACACGTCTCATCCCCTGTACTATTTTGGAATTTAAGGGAAAATAAAGTAGGGTTGGTTTCCCAGGCCACCCCTCAGCAATGAGTCCTTTAGATCTAGTTCAGATCTACCAAGTGACATTTGTGGACACCTTGAATCGAACTCACGAATTTGTTACACTCCACTTGGCCACGAGGCTGCTCGTCGTGCTTTATTAGTGTTAATTATTGTATAAATATTTAATCCAGCGGTTTAAAAATGTTGTGTTCAACTGGTGGCACAAGCGGCTGTTGGTAATTAGAGTGGTGCGCCTAAACTTTAGCAATTAGGCAACTACAGCGTCGCGACGCTCATTCCCATAGCCTCAGAGATCTACGCCAGCATCAGCCATACCACCCCACAACAATTATGAGCTATTTCCATAAAATAGGCATATACTCAAATATTATATTAGATACATGGAGTATGGTGCATAAAAATATATTTTTTAAAAGCAGGTGAAAGGAGCATAATTTGACCGACGATACAGGGTTTAAGTAATACGGGATTAAAACTTTTTCAGTTCTCTCTCTCTCTCTATCTGCTTTTTACGAGGCTCAACTCGCCAGACAAAAAGTTGCTATTATGATACAGAGTACCTACTGAAGTTTTCCAACAGGACATTACCCTCACATATATTATATAAGTACTAAATAAACTCATTTCGGTGAAACTCGTTCGTCAAGAGAAGTTTCCGTGATATATGGATTTTGTGGGTAAAGTAGATGCATTTTAATAATGGATTCGTAATCAATGTTTGGATCTAGTTGTATCTTAGGCCAATGTCTTTAGTACATATAATTCATAATAATTTTTGTGATACAATACTGAATTAGGGTAAAATTAAGCCCAAAGACACTACTTTACTAATATTAGCATGATTTTCATTATCATGCAATTAAATGATACATTTTATTACAATAATCATTAAAATAAATGGGGATAAAGTAACAGAAACCCTTGTGACATAATTGATGACTGAATACAAAATACATAGAATAAATAAAAAGATACAATCTTTGAAAAAAAATTATTAGCTTTATTATTAGGTCAATAATGTCAGTTTAATTGCTTGGTTTGTTCAGGATGGTAATAGTAGATAATAGTAAAAGTAGTGACAAAATATCATTAACAAATAATGATGCAGAGGTTAAATTATAATAAAAATGTTTGTTTATCTGAAAAATGTTAAAAATATTTAAATATTGATTGAATTTATCCGCATTTTCAATATTAACGTAACTTTTTCATAATTTTCATACCTTAATTTAACATTTTCACAATGAATTTATATAATTTTTCTTATACATTAAACACTTTCCCATACATTCTCAAATTACAGAAAACTTTAACTTAATATATTATATTTGGTCTCAGACCCTAAACCTTAATTTAATATAATATTTTAGCTCAATTGAAATAAGGTATATTGTAATATTTTTCGATAGGAAATGAAAAATTATCCAAATTGCCTAATACAATTTGTCAGACTGACATTATTAATCTCCGGTCTTTGGTCTTTTGGTATTCTTTATTCCGATTTCTAGTTATGAGGTAGTCGCTGGGGACACTTTGACAATTGACAATTACGATTCTTGAATTTATTAATATAATAAAAATACACGACAGTACTCGGGTTATAAATTTAATAATATTATTTATGATAACTTCATCGCGCATTTATTTTAAATGAGTTATCATCAAAAGTCACTTTGCACAAGGAGAGTTACTGAAAGTTGAAGTTGGCCGTGGTTATCAAATTATTTAATTGCTCTGGCTGGTCTCTTCAAATTAAAAAAGAAAAAGGGGAGAACTTTCAGACTCTGTCCGTCCGTTTCTACGGTTCGAATTTTTTCCTTTTCTTTGTTCTGAAGTCAGTTCTGGATTTCCGACTGGTGAATTCCTCCGAGCAGATGTTCTGGCAAATTAGCACGAGGAAAAAGTTAAACTATTCTTGAAGAAGGACAACAAACCCTTCTGACTTGAGTCAATAAAATTGGGCAACCGCAATTTGCTTTTTATTCATCCCGAATGCACAACCTTTTATCGAACCCTAATTATTTACTATTCAGATAATTAACTTGTGGTCAATGAAGAATTAGTTTAAATATTAATTTCTTAAATCTGACTACTTAATTTATTTCATGCAAAAATATATCTTATTTTAGTACCAATTTGCAAAGCTGAAGAGCGTTTGACGTGGTTACCGAAGCATATTCATTTCTTTTGTGTGTGGCTGGCTTATGTATATATATATATAATATAAATACTATATTTATAAGAGACGTACGATGATGATGATGAAACTTTGTATTACCTCGATGATGATGATGATGATGGGCTCCACTCAAGTCTCTTGTCTATGTAGAGAGTCTCCATAATTAGTCAGCCAATCCCATAACAACAACCACTATTACTGTTTTTAAATTAATTTATTACTTAAAATCAAATCATTATTTGTTTTCCTATTATTATTATTAAATTAACCAAACTATTTTTGTAAATAGTTATAGATAAATTTTCAAACAAAACATATGACGACTTACTTTTATATATGTAAGACACATTTTAATATAGGCATGCACATGTAAAAGTATTATTTTATTGGTAAGTTTTGTTTATATTAGTAATATACATTAACCTATACATTTTATATAAAGCCTAAAAAATAAGCTTTAACTATAGGTAACTTAAAGACAGCAAATCAACTCGTTCAAGACAGTAGCTTAAGTGACCAATTGTCCCTCTTTTCGCTCTAAATAGAGCCATGTTTTTTTAGATGTCGTTATTTTACACCTTTTAAATCAATCTCTTCCTAAACTTGATTTAATAGTTTTTTTATCAAAAAAAGTAGTAACTCATCTCCTTCATGATTTCTACTCGCAAGTTACGTTCAGACAGTTCGAAGAGTTACTGGATAGTTACTCGTAATGTCTTCACTATTATATCCACTAAAATCGGTTAGATTGTTTCATTCGAGAATAAACAAAACAAAAATAATCACTTATTAATTAATAATTAATGTTAACTTATTTTTTTGAAGTAAAATATGTGGTACTGATTTTTTATTAGTGACATTGGGATATGGTTTATTCTTTATCCTCGTGTTTTTAATATGTCATAGTTTGACATTTTTCAGTGAGAGAACGTGACTGTGTGTTAAACATGACAATGTATTTTACGTATGTGTTATTTTTGAGTGTATGTATACATATATATTATGCAATAGAGCCTGAGGGAATAACAGAAATGGGGGATGGCTGGCTTTCCATGTGATTTCCCACAAGCTGGTGGCGATCAGGGAGTTATCTGTCAACTATTATGCTCTAAGCTTCTCTCTTTCAACTAAAATATAAAGCCTCTTAAATTATTCCCATTCTTTTATCAAATCACCACAACAATACTTAAAAAATACTACGATTACAACATGGCGTAGCAACAGCTCTACGCCGCTACGCCATTAACAAACACTCGTATATGAATATGTACTTAACAAGATAATATATTATATAATTTTGTATACATTTGAAGTTATCTTCTTTTTATACAACACTTGTCTTTTATTAACAAAAAAATATGTTGTTAATAAAATAAAAATCCACATTAATAAAATTCTACCAATCTTTAATGAATTTTGTGTCAATTAATATGTTTTTTTTTAAATATTTTTACAGTGTTTGATAAATATACCAATAATAATATTTGACAAATAAATATGGCAAAGGTACAAACACATTTGTAAGATAACAAGGTTAATAAATAATAAATACTAAGAAGAACTATTTTAATCAAAATAAATGAGTTGCAAATTTATTTTAAGCAATAATTATCTATTTGATAGTATTTTATTTATATGTGTAACTAAGAAAAGTTTTTTTTCAAAAAAAATATATTAGTTAAATTTGTTGTCTGAATTTAAATAACAAAACAGGCGGAATCATAATTTAAATATTTAGTTTTACAATTTCTTTATTGAAAAATATTATATACAATAATTTCTATGATACAATACATAATAAGATTGAAATTAAGCGTATAGACATGTTTTTTTTACTTATTTTAATATGAAGATAATTAATTTTATTTAAATAATCATTACATGGGTTCAAATCCCACTCAAGTCAAGAATTTTTAAATTGATTTGATCGGTTTTTACGACTGGGAGATCGGGAATAATATTAATAAAATCCCGATCGATCGTCTCGATCCAGGTTTACTCTGATTTCCTGGATTGTAAGGTAAATACTGAGGCGATTATTAAGTCGGGCAGAGCAGCTCTGTCGGTGACCTGTGTAACTAACAATAGTTAAGATCACCGACAGACAATTAACACGTTGTTGTGTATAAAAAACCCTTTCTAAAATAAAAAAGCTCATCGGAGCGTAAATAAATAAATAAATTACAATATATGGGAAAAAATTACAAAAATCCATTTGTGACAAAGAGAATTTAAATGTATTCATACTTGTGTTGTATGTGAAATGTTATAACGCTAATATATATAAGATAAAAATAGCTGTATATAAGAGATCAGACTTGGACCGTGCTTAGTCAGCTTCTAGGCTTGAGATATGAAAATCTGATTTAATTTAACCCCGAGTTTTGGATTCGCAACCGTAGAGACAATCAATTTGGAAAGCATACATTGAAAAGGCGTAGGTCCAGTGATATGACGATCAAAGCTTTCCTCTACAATATCGCATTTGCATACAAATCGAAAGACAATTGTCAAACACCGCAGACAGGGACAGTTATATCGCTATATTAACTACCAGTAAAACAAGGACGGAAATAGTAAAAGCTCGTTAGTTATCCAGCGCATGCGCCCATCGCCGGCAACACGGATCAACGGAAATATTTCCGCACAGCTTTTTAGACTATTACAAAGGGTGATTTTTTAAAAATAATTATTTTTATATAGTATGATATGTTCTTTATTTAATTTGAATTTTACACTGTTCGAAAAATTTAAAACATCTTATTTACTGACATAGACTTAGGTGCACATGTTTACCTATAACTAACATGAGAATTTTAATAACATTTTATTTGATTTGAGAGATGTCAATATTAAATTAATAAAAAGTATGGGAGTAAATAAAAACCCAATTACAAATATAATTACTTTTATAAATGTACTAATTAAACGTAGACAACCATATTGGGAAAAGTATGATTTTATTTGAATACAGTACAAATTACATTTAAAGTTAATATTATACATTTTAATATGGTATATTCTTGATGGGTGAATGATTCAATGATTTTATTTTATTAATATTATTATAATATGTTCTGTTAAAAATTACTCATATATAAAGTCTTGCAATGTTCTAAAGCTTTGAGCAATTTTTTTCACCCTTTTAGTCAAGGTGTATTACATTATTTTAATTGAATAAGTAAGAAATTTAATATTTGTTATTAGATTTTAAAAAAATGTTAATTTTTTATATGCCAGTTTTTAGCATACATTCAGCCTAGATTGTAAATAATATCTACTTTTATATCGGCAATATCTCACAATCTTTTATGAATTATTATAAAAAAAATCCACATGCTACTTTGTTTATTTAAAATTTGTCTTGAAATAAAATTATTGAAATTAATATCAGAAACTTACAACAACTTATATTGGTAGAACAAGTTTTAAACATGTTCAGAAGCAAGATTACTTATGTTTCGATATTACCAATCAGAGCTATTTACAGATGGTTAGTGTAGAGATCGATATTTGCGCTACAAGAATAAGCAATAAGGATAATTTTTACGTTTCATAAAATTCTTAGGTAATTTATTTATTTGTTTTTAAAAATACACCATGTATGTATTTAAAAAGAGGGGTAGTTGGTTTGATTTAGCGTTCTTTGATTTCTGATTGCACCAGCAACGCGCGCATCGAATTTTTAATTTTTCCTTTACAAAGACAAACCGTTTTCAAATGCTCAGCAAAAACCAATAGACATTTAAAAAATCATAGTAATATATGTATATATAAATACCAAAAAAAATTAAATGTGAACTCAGATTAGAATTGAAACAACATTATTATTACATACTATTCTCTTAAATATTTATTAAAATATATCAATTAATAATTCTCACTTTTTTGTTTACAGTTTCTGGAGGCAAAGCAACTCATTTGGAAGAAGATACAACCAACACTTCATCTGTTTTAAGGTAAGTTATTTATACAATTGTATGCGATGTATACGGGAGCTGTCACGTAGCAGTATATTGTGGAATAATTGAGAACATCACGTAATTCTTGTATAGTTTATGCAGAAGGAAATGGCGGCTGCGAGAGACTACGAGAATGCTACGCCGTAGTTTCGTAGCAGACTTTTCTTAGCCGTAAGCCAAAGCCAAAGTGCAGTATATTTTCCACAAAATATACTGCACTTTGGCGATTGTTACTAAGCAAAATTACAACCGCATACTCTTCTAAATATTAGACAAACTTTCTCAAAGGAACGCATACAAATATTGCTTTTCATCTAAATATAAAAATATCAAGTATGACGTGTTACTCTTCAAGTTATTTTCATAAATTATATATCTTTACTTCTTATTAAATTTATATCCACATATGTTAATAAATAAAATTATGGAAATTAACGAATAAGTAAATATTAAAAAAACTATACTATAATACAAAAAATAAAACACATATGTATTTTATAAAAAGAAAGAAAACAAAAAAACATTAAATATTTAGCTAATTCTTGTTTTATTTTGAATCGAAAATCAGAAAGGACTTTTTACTCTTTAATTTTATATAATATTTTTCGACACTACGACTGTAAAATATACTATCGCTGATTAGGTAATTTTTTTGTTATGTATATATAAAATATATAAAAGCTTGTAATTGAATATTATAAAATCCATATGTACTCCTTATATTATCTTAATGAGAATGATACTAGATATTATTTGTAATGGTAATGAATTTAATAATCAGTGGACGCACTTTTTACATTGACCGCAAGAGTTGATTGCTATACATTTATTTCATTATTAGTTATTAAAATAGATATTTAATTATTAAACTCATTAATTATCAGAATGTCAAATTTAAAAACATATGTTTGTATCCTTGTTCATCGTTATTTTGTCTAGTACCAGTTCATATATAAAAAATAATTTTATATGCTGTGCAAGAAAGTAGCACTGAAAATCTTGAAATAAAAAATAAGAAGTGTTTACTTGAAAGCTGAAAGCTGAGAATATTAGAATGGTCTTCATATGTACATATATATGTAAAAGATAAGGATCACTGAAAAAGACTAGTAAATGGTAGTTGAGGGTAGAAGACATTTACAATTTAGCTCAAGCCACTTGAACTAAGTGATACCATACGAACCCTCTACTTCCCTGGACCATGAATACTACAAACTTTTACACTAACTAATAAAATATTCCCCACACATGGACTACTCAACCAATACAAATTTGTAAAAACATACTGCTTAAATATTCTTAAAAATATTTAAAATTAAAATTAATTTGCAAGTAGTAGACAAATAGGAATTTCATCACATCAAGTATCAAAAGCATGACTCAGTAACAGATAAACATGTGTACAAGGAGACAAGAACTTAAAATATTAGTGTTTCTTTGTTGTAGTAAATATAACATAAAGGTTTGTCTTTCGTTTGATGTACAAATTCATTATTAATATACCATATTGGCTTTTTTTATAAAAATACTATGAAATTATTATAAATTTTCACATAATATATTTATAAATAAGCTTCGGATATAGATTCATTTCAAGGTTGAAATGATAGCGAGTAAAACAACATACATATTTACTTAATACATTTTTGAAGTGGATACATTTTATGATATCCACCCATTAAAAATATTGGAAAAAATATTTAAATATCTTTAAAAGGGGTCTATTTATTATATTATATTATAAAAATACAGTACAATGAAATATCATTACATTTTTAATACTATATTAGATCAGGGATGCTAAACTCAAAAGGCATCAAGTTGTTTTGATGTCGATTGATAAAACTTAAGAATCATTATGAAAATACATATTACATACTTATAAAAATATTTCATTTGATAATTGTTGTAATTGATTGATAAAAAATACCACATATTTGAAAGTCCTGCCTTAGATGCGGCTTGGTCTAAACAATATAATAAATCACACTATCCAAAATTGGTAATTCATTCAAATTGCTGTCTTAAATTAGGACAATATTCAAAAATATACTCGCCTTTATTCCATCAACATTTTTTATCTCGGTTTTGTGAAAAAGACGAAGCATGAATATTAAAACAGTGAGGTGTTTGTTGTTCCCGAACAATATTTTCAGGTGAATTCTGTTGGGCATACAAACATTCCGATGCATTTTGGTTGTTTTCTAGATAATACTGTTTGAATAGCAGAGCACAGTGGGTTGTTATGTGAATTTATTCTTGGCAATAAATAAAGTAATGCAGGTTGTATTAGCTGATTGAGCTACTAATCCATTGTGTAGCTTGGTTTGAACTGGATCTGTTTATTTTGTCTATTAAATACATTTTATTATGCAACCACCCTCCATTTCATTACACATTTATATATATTAAGCCTTTTAATAAATAAATTGTAAACCAAGTTGTATCTATATCAGAAGCTTATTAATAAAGGTATTATGTGAAAGCTTATTATAATATAATAAAAGCGAATATAGCATATTAATAATATATGTGTTCCAAACCTACATGTATGTTTGAATACCAAAATATTCTATTATAAATTCCTAATAATAATTATATGAATTTTTTATTTTCTTCGCTCCTTGAAAACGTCATTATGTTGACCCATCGTTTTAGAAGTAAAAAATGTTTGGGATTTTTGTGTATTATTTATTATTTTGGATATTCAATAATTTATTACAATAAATAAACTATTGTGTTAATAACGCATTCAAATTTAAATATTTTAGTAGTTCTACAAGTTGGTTTTTGTATTTTTTCCCATCAATTATGTTATGACTTATTTTTATTACCAATTGATTGTACTCCGTATTAAAATAACTAAAAGACTATAACCTTAATATTGTAACATCAAATCACAATATATCAAAACATTATTTGTAAATTAAAGTTAATAAACAAATTGTATAATTAAAAATTAATTTGATATTGATTCTCTATTTAAGAATGAGAATAGTGAAAGAATATTATTCAATATAATTTACAGATACCTTATATTGAATTATCTTACTCCATCTTATTCTTCCTATATAGATTTTTTTATTATATTTCATTTATTTTAAATTTACTGGGCTTGCTTATTTAGGCAAAGTAAATAAAATTCACATAATTAATATAATTTTAATAGAATTGACATTAAAAATAGTCATGTAGGTATATTATTATACTTTTTAATAGGTGCAGTTTTATTTACTTGTAATTTTAAATGAATTAATTTAATGGTAGCTCTCTAACGGATAAGGTTATTATTTAAAGACTAACGTATTTTATCATGAAATATATGAATATGTTTCATATTTAATGTCTAATGGTTGCTGTGTGATTTATATATGTATGCATATGTACAGACAATTAATTATTTAAAAAAAAATGACAAAAAGCCTAGTTTTTGAAATAATCCGAAATAAACGAAGCGATCAGTGTAGTATGACACGGGGTATTAAAACTTGTATCTCTGAAATGAGTTTGAATAGTTTGAACTAAAATAGTATATAGTGAAGGCAGGTATTATGTATTTTAATAAAATAGATAGAATGCACCAGAGTTGGAAGGCTCGTAAAAGTGGAGGCTTTGGAGGTCCTGGTCGATTGGCAGTCATTGTGACTAGAACTAGTAATACTAGTAATACTAGTAATACTACTACAATGTTATATAGGGAAGGCTTCAGACTCTTGACTAATTAACCAGCTTCTACTACAACTCTGCTTTTGCCATACTCATTCCTCATATATTGTATGTACACAAAAAGGGAATTATTTAAATCAGAGACAAAGTGAAACTATCAAAATTACATCAAAAGATAAAATTTAACTACGTTAAATTAATAAAAGTATAAATAAAACGTACAACTAATACTTTAAAAGTCTTTTAATTCATTTTAATTTCCAATATTCTGATGGGTTAAATTCCCAAGGCGCTACGCTAAAATCGTAGTTGGTGTGGGACTAAAATAATAAATCTATTATTATTGAACTTGAACAATTGTTTCCTTGATTATAATTGACAAATGAATTACAATAAAACTTTTTTTAAATACGATGGGTTATTTACACGAAAACACATCTTAAATATGAAGTTTTACTGTTAATGATCCTGACTAATTTTACAAAGATATTTAATAACTTTATAGAATTATTAAAACTAAATCTACTATGGCATAAATATATATATATATATATATATATATATATATATATATATATATATATATTGTTTTTTTTCTGCCACTCTGTCGGTGACCTCTGTAACTAGTAATAGATCATCATCACCAAAACACAATGGATTAACACGTTGTTGTTATAAAAAAAAACCGCAATTTAAAATATTAACCCGCAATTTAAAAATCACTTATTTAAAAATATTTTTTTGGTTTCAATTAGTCCGTAGTTACATTATAATTCTGCAATGATCTTATTTAAAAAAATAATATACAGAGTTTTAAATACTATGGATTTCAATGAATTTATTAATATGAAGAGTTGTAGTAAAAGCTTATATAATTAAAGGAAATCCAAGCCTATATGTTTGCTCCAAAATATTGAGTAAAACAAGAAAATTGTTATAGCATATTGATGATGCAATTCGAATATATAATACTGAAATGATGTAATGAATGAGGCAACAATCTATTAGGGTTATCGAGTCTACCTTGGGACGATCTGGCAGATTCAAATTAGCAGTGGTTGCATAATATATTTAGGGGGTATCCCCATGTGAATAGTAGAGGTATTTACAATAGTGTGTAGAGTATGTGTTATGGATAATTTCCAATTAAGCTAAAAGCAGGTCTGAGCGATCGACACAAGTAGTACATGTTTGTTATTTCTCTCCCTTGATGTGACTTTCTCAGCTGTCACACTCTCAAGAGAATTGCAAGACTTGCCATATAAAATACACACCAATAAAAAACACTCTTCCTTCTATGAAATATGCAATGGTGGGAATTTCAGCATCATGAATAACCAATATTCATATTCGATCCCTTATTCCATGTCATTATTCTGTGATCAAAATGAATAATGAGTCGAAAAATCCAATGTAACCTAACGGCGGAATACTATGTTGCATAAAAAAGTCACCAAAAGGCAGCTTTGCCAATTTGTATATTTTAAATAGTTAAACTACTAAAATGTTTGTAGGGTAATTTTATACGATTGGTAATGTCGCAAAATTATTACGGTACATCTTTAAATCAAAATTAACATCGTTTTTTCATTCTAATGTTTCAAAAATTAAATATTTTGTTCACTTAAAATCCCAACTCATTTTAAATTTGTTAAAGTTGTATATTGTATACTCTTGTAATTTTTTTTAGTCTCTTTTTATTTATAGGTATAGAGTTTGTCAAATGTTTTATGGTATATATGAACAATCATGGCCATTGATTAGTTATCTCATTTCTGAGCATCATTTCTTTTAGCAAAAGTGATTTGATACAAAAGTATCTCAAAAAATTGTGGAAATGCTATATTTTATTAAAATGTATTATTTTTAATCACAGGATGAATATCAGGAGAATATTTTATAGAAAAATATACATAATAAAAATATATATTTTATATATTATATTAATAAGCTCCCAGTAATCCGAATTCTTTAATTATTTTTATTAATTTGAAATGCGATAAAAAAATTGTTTCTCCTCTTCAAATATTTTATTATATATATATATATATATATATATATATATATATATATATATATATATATATATATATATATATATATATATATATATATCTTAAAATATTCTTATTTATAAAACTGTCATTAGGCATATATATATAATTTATAAATTTTTATTGAAATTTATTTTTAAATATTTTACTGGTTTTTTATCGAAATTATTATCTTTGCCATATATATATATATACATATATATATATATATATATATATATATATATATATATATATATATATATATATATATATATATATCTATATACCATATAACTGCTGCTGCTATATATATATATATATATATATTGTATTTGCTTAAATGATTTTATATTATTACGATTTGTAATCATGGGACACTCGATTTCTCTCATATTATTAAGTTGTACAAGTATATTAAAAAAAACTATTTATTATATTTTCTCATACATTCCAGTCAAGTCAATGCACACTTTAAGCTATTATATGGACTGTAAATTTCATAATAAATATGTGAAAATACAATAATGTCTATTTATATCGATTAATTCTGCTTGAACATCCTTGGAATGAAGGGAAGATATGTAGAGTTGTAAATTTCTACAGAACGTTTTGTATTGTACACCCTTTTGAGTGTTTGAAAGGGATCACAATCACCATGAGACGTCCCAAAGTCGGGTTGGTGGCATTTTTAGATTAGATGCCAAAGTGGGGGATGCTTTACTAAACTGGTCTGGGGGGATGAAATGGCAGCATCTGCCCCTAATATATTTCGGGACCAACATCCATTTCTCTCTCACCTGAAAGTGGTATTAAACCGACGAAAACATAATCGCGTTTCCTACAAGCTCTCCTGAAATTACGCCAAATGGAGCACCTATAAATCAATCGGACGATTTGTCGGCTTGTTGAGTTTTTATCGTGGACGTCTTCGGCTTTCAATTTATCTAACTGTCTTCATCCTCTCAAACTAAGATTGATAACTTTAAAATGAGCGGCATTCAATTAAAACACCTGAGAAATACGCTAAAAAATATATAGGACTAATGGGACTGTAAAACTGTTTATTTAAATAAATAAATCGCAATCAATTGTTACTTTAAATGTTCAATTTCAAATTCAAATATGTAATATCAATTTTATTAATTTTTAGTCTTCATATAAGGTCAATTTCACCCATGTGTAAAGTGTTTGTAAACAAACATATGTGTACATTATGATGGATTCTAAACTATGTTTGGTGATATTGACCAAAAAAATGCTTTCATCAGATGCATGATTGTTTACACGCACTTTACAAATCGGTATAACGCAACGTATTTCAATTGATTTTCCTGATTTTCATAAATTTATTAATATTTTCTTTATACTCTTCTATGAGCATTTATATCCATTCTTACACATGTAATAAATCAAATATAGTCTCAATAATCTAATACTCTTTTTTCTTGTTCGGTAGAGGCGCCTGTTAGTGCGTAAGCCCCCCTCCCACGCCACCATTGGAAAAATATTTGACAATATAAAATATTATGTAAAAAAAACGATTAATTGATTTCTCCTCTAGTATTTTTCCATTGAAATTCGATAAACAGTAGATAGGTTATCATATTATTCCAGGAAATCAGTGTAACCAAAGCTCGTACTGCAAAATAAAATATTTTAAAAGCAAACTTCAATTGATATTCCCTCCATCGTAATTCTATTTTGGGTTCCTTTGAACACGGTCTACTTTGCATTTGTAGATTTTATTTCAGTCGATAAGATGTGATCTTTGAGATGAATCGGTTAGCGAGTCACAGTGAAGGTTTAGATTGAATATGGTTTCAATATAACACGACGGTATGCATATCAAAATGAGTTGATCCAGTTGGATAGCAAGGATGAGGATGAGGAAGATATATCCTGAATGCAAATATTGTAGATAGTGCTGTGCAGTCAGGTGGTTGTATTATATTTTGTATGGTAGCACGTTCAATTCTTCCTTTCCGGCAAAAAGCATGACTTTTGACGCCGGTTTGCCAACCAACAAATCCAATTTCAAACACCATCTACTAACATATAAACATATATTTTACAGATCCCATCTACAAATCTATATGTATTTTGTTATATTTCACTGGTTTTTATCGGTTAAAATTGAAATATTGCCTAAATCGTCTCAATTCTCAGTTGTACATTTTGTAGAAACATAGGAAGAGACAGCCCACCAATACACCAACATATCATATTGTTTAAAAATAAACCCACTCTCTGATTAAAAAAAATAAAAGACGCAATAAGGACATGTCTCCTCGGAGTCTGAACCAATTGTATGCTAAGGCACCCAGAAGACATTTAGTGGGGGCAACAATTTCATATCCAAAGTCTTGTAATAAATAAATTCTTCTACACTCAAGCTATTGTTTCCATTAAGTTTATTCTAATATTTCCAAAATATCGGTATAATATTATATAATGTCGATGGATTGGCGGACACTTGTTGTATGTCTATAAGTTTCCACATTCGTTCTCATCTGAATATTAACAATTTTATGACTTAAAACTGTACTTGAATTCGCGCAAGATGAAATTTTGATACAAAAAATATTATCGAAATTTCTAAATATTTATTAACTTTTAATATAATTGTTAGTTGTAATTGCACCCAGAAGTCAACATTATCAACCATTACCATGGCTAAATTTCATAGATATTTTTGTCAATATCAAGCCCAAAAGTGAATTTCTTTAAAAAAAATGTTAAAAAGTAGTCTTGACCTCATTGACATTTTTTTTAAATTAAAATTAATATATCATGTATTTTCCAGATCATAGTTATTGATAAAATTTACCCATTGATATTATTGGTAGATTTCAATTAATTTGAAGCCCGATATTTGTTTATGATTGCATTGCCATGATGGCGATTAAATACACAATGTAGTATTTATGGTGTTGTAGGAATATCCAGGTGAATTTGTAGTGATGTCACCTGTGTAAATGGATTCCTGACCTACTCCCTACACACATGCAACACAATACACACTATTTTACATATATTATCTATAATATTATATACATATGTATGTCTATATTGAAATCATGCCCCATTATTAATCATAATTAACATCGCTTCTGCAGCCTGAATTATAATAATGTTGCACGACGAAGAGCAAGACTAACTTTCTCCGTCCATGTTTGATCCCATGAATTCATCATACATTCACAGCATATTAAGAAAATATATCAAAAACGTATTAGATATAAAATTCAAGCCAGCTAACCTCTTATTTCCATAAATTATAAAAATCAAATATTCAGACGTTTTTATAACATTTTTAATTATTCAATAAAAAATATAAATAAATTACAGCTTATTTTAATTATAAAAAATATAAATTAGGAAAAATATCTTCAAGCAAAAATATAAAGAAGCAAAATTGGTTTATAACAAATTTAGTTGTTTTAATATATTTTCCTTTAATCACTTTCAATTAAAGGTATTTTAGCACAAGATATAAATAGCTTTTATGTACATATAATTCATGTGAATATAATATAAATCTGATAGATTCGTAACTGACTTCAGCTTGAATACTATACACGTTGATCATCGATCATAAAAAATGAATAGCACTAAAGCTTGTGATTCCTTGGCGTGCGTCGCTGTAAACGTACACCGTAAATACGGCAATAGAGTTGCTTTGCTGTACTTTTGATCGGTTTTTTTGTTAATTAGTGCCTCGCCCGAGGCTCATACGAGGCATTAACTAACAAAAAACCGATCATAAGTGTAGCTAAGTAACTCTACTATCGTATTTTCGGTGTAGTATGCCTGGCAATCCATTACTTTATTCTCTTCATTAAATCGACGGGTAAGTGACATAAACAATAAGTGTATTTATTATATATATATAATAAAATAATTTGGTGTAAACACATATTTTTATTTAATGTACAAAGTCAATGTTAATATTTTTAATAATGTTGACTTCTGGGTGGAATTCAATAATTTAAAGAAAATTGTTAGTTGTAATAATGCTAATTTATTTATTCAACGTCCAATTGAGCATTTACAAAAAAAAGAGAAGCAAAAAATATTAAAAAGATGTTTGATTTTTATATAATAATAGTTGGAATACTGTGTAAATTACCAACAAACAATTTTCTTTCAATCATTGGTAATATTTATTCACATAATATCATTATAAATAAGTATCTAATATATATATATATATATATATATATATATATATATATATATATGTATATATATAATTGATTTAACTGCACATTTAACTGATTTTTTTTTGTATATACGCATGTCCAATATTTTTATGTGCTACTGACCCATCGAATTATCATCAACATTATCGAGTTGTCAGTTCCAATAACGTGTATTTCTTTTAATATTGTTCATCGAGTGGTATTGAGTATGTGTATTGTAGTGATATCGAGTATGTAATCAAGTTTGGTATTGGATATTGGTTCCGTAATTGATTCATCCTGTGCTCCTCGTGCGTCATCAACACTTCCCATTAAATTTATGATGATATTACACAAGAAACAGAGTTGTTTGGATGCTTATTTAAAGAGTTTTATTTTAGGGATGGTGTCCTGTCAGTGACAGGGGTAGTCTTGTGTCAGGGAAAGGGGAGCGTAGCCTCAGGACTGGCAATAGCCGCAACATCTGGCCTCGACACATGGCCTTAACCATACCATAGCCATAACCATAACCATACAAATACAAATTGGACTACGTGACACTTATACTACTACATGTGAGCCTTTAATTACTAATTATAATACCAGCCTGCTACAGAGAATTGCGTATAAAAAATATACTAACCCCAAGTGTGCGTGAGCTTACAGGATTACCATGTCGATGGGTAAAAGGACAAAAGTTGTTTATCCACATTTTAATTTAGTTAATAATACAGGTTAGTGTCTTATAGTCACATTCTGAATAAATAATATTTTTTTAAAGTATCAAAGGAGAGTTAAGTTTATTTATTTATTTACACATATACAGGATGGACTTGAAACAACTGAGAGTATTTTAGGGGTTGGTAGAGTATCGCAAGAATAAGTGAAAAAATAATTAATAATATTAATAGTGCTTTATTTAATATTTTTTTATAAGAAAAAAATTATCTCTTTAGTCCCTAGTTCCAAATTTAAAGATAAATATTTTAATCGCTATTTCTTATCCTATAACATTGGAAATCCAAGCAATTTTTCACTACAAATTCAGTCATTTTCATATCAAATTGACACCTTAGCATTTTTTTTGATTTGAAATATATATAACATAAAATAATCGATTGGATATTATTGTTAAATAGAATTTTCAAAAGGCTTAATTTTAGATGAAAATGGTTGAAGTTGGCACGAAATTAGTTGAAAATAATATGAAGAAGGGTGAATTTGAAGTGAAAACTGATTATTTAATTGAATGTAAAATACGGCATCTGAAATTTTGTTAAATCTACATATAAATTCTTTTACCTTAATTATTTCGTAACTGGTAATTTCAGGATACGCCCTTATTCCGAAAAGTACCTCAATTGCATATTAGGTTTATTAATAATATAAAAGAGGTAATAAATATGACTGTCACTAACAGGTTACTCAAACTATTAAATTATTTCATTAAATTAATAAATATTTTCACCGATAACTGAAAAGTCATATTTTTATTAAAGCAATCTATTTTCGATTATTGAGTTTCTAATACAATGATGTCTCTTAGCTATTTTTTTAACTGTAACACAAAAAAGATAAAGCATATTCCTCAAATTAAAAGCATATTTGAATTATTATCTGAAGTCATTCAAAGTTTAAAATAGCTTAAGATTATAATAATTATTACCAATGCTCATCATACGCCAAAAATCAGAAAATAAATATAATTAAAAAAAGACAATTACATTCCCTTCCACGGAACATATTACAGTTTTATTGCATCTTATTGTTCCTAAAATAATTTAAAATAATCCTATATCGATTCAATCAAATGTTACAATATCCATTTATATAAAACGCAAATTCGGCTGGTATTAGAAAATATAATGTACGATAGTATTTTTAATGATTAATTATATAAAACCTTTTGTTGAGATTATCCTCTTCTAAATTAATCTATGTGCGAATTAACCACCCTCCAAAAAAAAGGTCAATTGAAATTTGCTCTACGCTCTAAACGGGAAATTTACGATCCAAATTGAATGTAATTGGATTCCCTTTCAAAGTAAATTACCTGAATTGTGTGTTTTTTTAAGGTGATTGATTCTATAATCACGCAAATAATATTGTTAATTTTATTTTGGATGTTCTTAAATTAAATACAATACGCATTAATCTGGTTCGTATATAAATCCACGGTAAATTCTCGAGAATATGCAAATATATTTAAATGAATGTTATTTGATGGCAGTGTTGTTGGCAGAAATCAAAGTGTGCAAATATAACATAGAATGACATAAGCTTATTGAATAATTCACGAACTAAATCCTTCCTTGGCTACCAATTAGACACAACCACTTCAGGAACTACTGACAATGCATAATTATAGTTTAATTAATATATTAACAAGCCACTAAATTCAGCTTTCAATTAAATCTAAATCCACTAGAATATTTCAAAAACCTGAGCACGAATTTCACTTTATGCTCAAGCGACTAAGCGGTTTTTAAGGGTATTATTTAAATTACAACCAGTATGTACAGAATATTTTAAAAATATATTTTAAGACAGCTCTTAAATTATTAATTAATGTATACAAGAAAACTTTTAATGAACTTAGAATATTTTAAAGGCTGTTATGAAATGGCAATTTAATTAAAATTCTATACGTAATAAGATAAGTGTGCTTACATTTTTTATTAAATAGAAATTCATAATTTTAACTGCCTTTATTTTTATTTGCAACATTACTAATTTAACATCTTGATCTAGTGATACTTGGCTTCAGATATTATCTTTATATTTTTTTAACAACAAGCTGAACCTGAAAAAAATATAATAATAAAAGTAATCAAATATTAGAACGATACGTAAAATAATTGGAAAGTTTTTTTTTTATGTTCGTTATATAATAATAGGTATCTACTGTACATTCTTTGAAATTAACTTCAACAGGCAATTATTCATAAAAAATATTTTAGACAAATGAGAATATCAATCACTTTGTTATTGGACAGCTGATACAATCTCAACTGTTTATATATGTAGTGAATTATGACCCAGTGATATATCGATGGGTGATTAACATAAAAACTTATCTACAAAAAATATATTAAATGTACAGTTTTATTTTTAATGATCTTAATCCTAGTTGTATATTTATCAGAAGCTTATTAATATGTAAATTATAATAAAAACCAATATGACATATTAATAATAATGTTCACATCAAACTAAAACCTAACCTATTTATATTTGCACAAAAATATTAAATAATAATTTATATTCTTCCAGTTTTGAAAAAGTCAATTGGTTAATACCTTTACCTGTTACTTACCCATTGTTTTAGATGTAACAAATAACATATTTTTCTTTATTCAATCGACCTTAAATTTTTACAGATATATATTTGGGTATTTATTACAATAAAAACACAATTGTATTAAAATCCCATAGATATTTAACCTTATATTGATGCGTTATTTAAGAATAGTGAAAGTATACGTCATCCCGGCTCTTGTAAGGATTATTAATAATTTTTATCAAATTTAATTTATTTCTTATTCGGTTATTGAAAAAGAAAAGTAACATTTATACAATATTAATTTAATTTATATTATACAATATGTCTTTGAATGAAATTCAAATATTTGAAAGGCTTTCGTGTAATGCCAACGCGATCACAAAAAAAAGACAAATATTTTTTTGAAGATCATCTTTCATTTTTCTCTGAAGAGGCTGCAACAAATTTGCGCACCTGGGTTAACTCTTTTCCACCAATTCTGCTACCTTGTTTAAGAGCGACCTTATATAGTAACGTAGACCTTATATAAGTAATTTCTTCCTACACCTTACTTTATTTTCATTTTTGTTGTTATCTCTTTTTATTATTATTATAAGAAAACTCTTATGAGCGTTTATATGGAAATAAATGAGTAAGTAAATGATGTTAGTATCGTATGGCAATACTGTTCTTTGTATTTTTTTAACCGTCTTGTGGCCCAGTGGTTAGTGTATCGGATTCGTGAGTGAAGACTCCTAGGTTCGGTTAACAACACCAGCACAAACGGTGTCCACATATATATATATATATATATATATATATATATATATATATATATATATATATACTTCTTCTGCTATATATATATATATATATATATATATATATTGTTTTTTCTTCTCTCTGTGGAAACTATTATATTGTAAATACGGTTTTGTGTTACCATCCCGACGATATTGTAGTGTTTATTGTATTTCAGGATTAGTATCAGTGGTATGCAATGTTATGACATGGCGCAGTAGCGTAATCAATAATGCAGGCTGTATTGTGAGGGTGTAGGATTCCGTACAGTACTGTTTAACTAGCGGTTAATAGCTAAACATGCTACTAATATTATATATATATATATTATATTATCAGAGTCTCTCTCACTCTGTCTCTCTGCATATTTGATCATCTGAGCTACGATTCGCCATGTTTGAACTGCCTGAGATAATTTGGAATCTGACGATGGCATAGTGTTGGCCTCCCAGGGGAGATCAACCATTCGCCAACACATCCAATGTCAAATTTAATCGAAATCTCTGCCTACACAATGTGACTGAGAAGTCCTTCTGGAGAGAAACCTGTCAGGATGCTGCTTTGCTCGACCGAACGAATCTATACTTCAAAATAAGCTTCTCCGAAATCCAATATTACACTAAATACCCATCTGAGGTAAACCATAAAAAAACAAATACACTTTAAGTACAGACTATTGTACATAAAACAAAAAAAAAGGTTTGATATGGTAAGTAAAACTAATTGAATTAATTGAGCATATTTTAAAGGATATAAGGGTATCTCAAATATAAGAGGAAAAAAAATGATGATTAAAAACTGAAAATGATTCACAGAAACAGCTGATTCCAAGATGATGTCCCAAATTTGATTGCAAAAGCACAATTTATATTTTTATTTTTTGTATTTTTAAAAAACCCTGCCATCCCCTAAAATATTCTTAGTTAATTCAAGTCCACTATGTAATACTTAAAATAAAATGTTATCTTTGATTTTTCAATTATGTTTTATTTATTTAGATAAATCTTAAACCCATAATTTATTTTAAAAACCACCCTAAATTGTATAATAAATAGAAAAGAGGCTTTAATAATAATAAATATTCGCAAAAATTAAAGAACTCCAGTGCACGTGCAATCTGACAGCATGTTTCTTATATTGTCACCCGTTGACAGCTCGCTGCGAAGAGATTTCACTGTGTATTCTCCCGGGTCTTAAAAAGAGTGCAGTATATTTAAAATCCGTTTAAATGCTTCTAACCTTTTTCATAATAAATATGTGTAAAATAAAATTGTGTATGCAATAGTTAAAGAGCCGCCATACAATTAGTTGCACTTACAAATACCTACACACAAATGTTATAATGTTCTTAGTGTATTTTTTATATTACGAGATCGCCATGGGTCTGAAAATTATTTAAGTGATTGTGAACACGTGCGTTTTTATGAATGGCAAGCATTTTATTGGTGGAAATGCTACTTCTGGAAGATACTATAATTATTCTAGAAGTATAATGAGGGTTTTTTCTTCCTATTGTTGTATATTTTACTGAAAACATTATATTTAAATTCAGCTCAATTATTTTTGGTAAACGGTTGATAACCACTGGCTGTCCTTTGAGGTTGTGCTTTCCATCACTGGTAGCGTGAATCGTACATCAGGGGAGCTCAACCCTTGTCGGCAAGTTTAAAAATAATAGCGATAGTGAATTTTATGTAACTGAATTAAGGTTTGAGAATCCCTGGAAGACAAACTGGAGACAAATTAAACAGCTCGGCGCAAATAACGCACTTCACCGCAGACTCCACAAACCTAAACTCAAACTCCGATATCCGTCTCTTCAGATTTCTCTTTACTCATCTCTATATCTATAATCTGTTACCAACTCGACCCACTTCTCTCGCAGATTCCCATTTGAAATTAAACAATTCCATTTACCACCGCCAACTAAAATATAATAATTGAAAAACTCAATATCGTATTATAACTAACCACGGACGTTTGCGGTAAACCAATTCATCTCTGCGCGAGTCTAAAGCTTTATATTTTCCCAAAGAAAAAACAGAAATTTGTCATATTTTCTTTAAATAAATTTGAAATAAAATATTATTTATTTACAAGTAGGTATTTAAAAAAAGAATCACATTTTAATAATTGCAAATTAATAATTTCTTAACAAATTTGAAGCATTACAATTAGAAATAATGACTTATTATTTATTTATTACAACAACAATGAAAATTACATATATACAAATAAATAATAGTATTTTAAAAAAATGTATACAATATAAAATAAAGTAAGGTGTAGGAAGAAACCATTTATACATAACTATATAAGGTCGATCCTTAACAAGCCTTATAGGTGTCAGAATTGGTGGAAAAGAGTCCACCCAGGTGCACAAATTCGTTACCAAGTCTTTGCTGCCTATTTACAAATAATTATTGTATCCATTTCTAGTATATTTTAATTTTTAAAAAAATATTCCCGAATCCCGATAGATAGTTTTGATCGAGGCTAACTCATATTTTCTGGATTATAAAGTATATACTGAGGCGACTATTTAGGCGAGGTTTTATACTTACAAGTGTCACAATGTGTGAAATTAGTTAATTAATTTATTAATAATATAAAACTTCTTTTTATATATAATAATAATAATAATATGAATTCTGTCAAAGTGAAAAGCTGTCTAGTGTCGTAAAAATGTTAAAAGCTGGTTATAAAGTGTATGTAGCTTTTACGGCGCGTGAATTTTAAGGTTGCAAACTTTCAAGGTATTCATGTCTCATAATTAATCCTTTTAAGTGCTGCCATCCATTATAATATTTGAACATATATCCAATCTCGTACAAGGAGTATTTTTCAAAGAATAGTTGGTCTTTGAATGTGTATAGTAGATGTTGTAAGTGACGGGTCCCTTTGATAGGACGTGGTGGTTCCTTTGAGGCTCCTTTGTATTGGCAGTAGTGAACCATACACGAGACCACCACTGATTTGAGACATCCTCTTTGCCATTGCATTAATGTGACTTCACGAATCAAGCTTTTGCTACCAGAATACCATCAAAGATACTCCATTCTAATATAAATTGGAGGCAGGCTGGAATAACGGCGTATACTGAAATTGTTAGTTTAAAACCAGAAGGTGTCGTCTTATAACAGGTATCTAGTAAATATCTATTCTGGCAACCCTCAATTATTAATTAATAATTATTGTAACATGTTTTGTTATTTCGTCTTTCTTCGTATTATTTAATGCAGTAAGATCATTAAAAAAATATACTTAAAGGGGCCGAGGATTTTTTTTCGTATAAAAAAAATTAAAAATAATAAAATAATTTATTATGACAGTTTGTGAATCTTCGGTTATTATATTGAGTGAATAAATGATGTCGTCATAGAATAACAAAAACAAAATTCATTTTCAAGGTCAAATTCAAATAAATAACAATAACAAGTATGTTGTGTAACTCCTAAGATCTCTCACGGTATTTGCAACAACATTTTTTTAATATTATTTATTATTAAGAGAATACAGTCGTCTAAATCATCATAGAACCTAAATTTCCTGATGGAGCTTTTTTGAGAGGGTTTTTTAGACACAACAACGTGTTAATTATCTATCGGTGATCTCAACTATTACTAGTTACACAGGTCACCGACAGAGCGGCTCTGCCCGACTTAATAATCGCTTCAGTATTTACCTTACAAACCAGGAAATCATAGTAAACCTGAATCAAGACGATCGATCGGGATTTTATTAATATTATTCCCGATCTCCCATTCGTAATAACCGATCAAATCAATTTAAAAATTATTGACATGAGTGGGATTTGAACCCATGACCACAGTATTTGTAGCCACGCGTCTTATCCCCTGAGCTATTACGCTGGTTTACGCTAATTGTAAACACTATATTGTCATAATGTCTCAGGCTGCTGACCGTGTGTGCCGTTTGAGGTTATGTTTTGTTTACCTACTATTGTTGTTTCATGAATCCTATTACGTTTGCTTATAATAATACAAACTCAAATCAGGCGGTCAATCATCTAATAATAAAAAACGTAAGATTCTCAAACTTTTAAAAATAATAATTAAAAATTGAAACAGTTAACTAGCAGACTTGGACAATTAATTGTGTAGATGGATTACATGTTATGTGCTTATTCTTCAATTTAATTATTTTAGTATGAATAAAAAACATGTTGTATATTCTCATAAAAGTTTTTTTGCTAGTAATATGAATTCTCGTATATTAGAATAGCTTAGCTTTGAGGTTGATTATTGGTGGATACATACTCCATATTGAATGTAGAATAAGAGAAAAGCGGCCTTCTTAAGATTGATTTAGGTCGTTAAACAAGCGGGTCGTGAATTGTTGCCACCCTGGAATTAAGGATCTCCTTGATACAACCTTCTACATACATACATGCAGTCTAAAGCCTTCACCCACACTTCTATCACAGCTCTCAAACGAGAGATCCCTTCAAACAATTATTTGATGACTACTTTTTATACAAATAAAACCTTTAAATCATTATATTAACAATCAAATCAATGGGTGCTTAACACAAAAATGTATCTACAACAAGTAAAAAAAAATTAATTGGATCGGAGATCAGGAATAATATTAATAAAATCCCTATCGATCGTCTTGATCCAGGTTTTCTCTGATTTCCTGTATTGTAAGGTAAATACTGATTATTAAGTCGGTGACCTGTGTAACTAGTAATAGTTAAGATCACCGACAGACAATTAATTAACACGTCGTTGTGTCTAGAATTTTCATATTTTTGTATACCTAAAATATATTAATAATTTGAATATTTTAGGGGGTGGTAGGGTATTGAAAGAATAATTAAAAAAATAATAATATTTAAATATATATATATATTAATAGTGCTTTTGGAATCGAGTTAGGGCCACCATCTTGGATTAAACTGATTCGACTGTTACGTGTGTATTATCTCTGTTATACGTTATTAATATTATTTATTATTTTTAATATTAATTAATAAAAATGTTTAACTATTATTGTATATTTAACTCTTATTGCCAAATGATAACCCAATCGTACAATTTATATGAATTGGATTTAACAATAAAATTAGTTACGTAAAATATTTGTAAACAATAAAAGGTCTATGTAGTAAGCCTTCGATTATTAGTGAAACTGAGCAAATTTTTCAATGGATTTTTTTTACCCACCCACCGAATGTATTGTATGGATTCCTATTTAGAAGGAAAGGGTTTTTTATGTGGTTATATTATATGTTGTTTTTTGATGAAAAAATAGTATTTCGCACAAAACAATGTATACAGACAGCCTCGAGCTAGACGATGTTCAATGTTCCCTTGCAACTGACAAACATCAAAAAATATATAAACACAAAAATAAAATGTATTATATATAGGTACCTATTTTTAGTTATTCGAAAATAATATTATGTGTTAAGAATTGTCGTATTTTAAATAATTCATGAAATAAAACGATCTAGATTCAACCTTATCTGGAATATGTTTTCTCAACAACATACGATCCCTCATACATCTCACATACAGACATTATAATCAGATATCCTCAACCTTTGTAATAAAAATTTCAATATTAAATGGGAGCCACATCCATACAAACAGATATTTTTAAACAGATTATTTATAGAACCTTATATTTGTAGAGAAAAATTCAAGCTTAATACCTGAGCATAGCGGTTTGCGTTAAATTTGCTCACATTTACCTGTCTAGTATAATAAATACCTGTTTAATAATAGAGGGATTGGGTGAAATAAGGGCTTATACTAAAATTGTCAGTTTCGAGATAATAAATTATTATTTTCTTAGGAACATGTAAATGCCCATAACAGAATATCTGACAAAGAGTTTGAAAATTTTTGATTGTATTTACAAAAGTAATTTTATGGAAAAGGGGCGTATTTCATTATCCGCCCCTACTCCACCTAACCACTCAATTGGTACTGCAAATTTTATTAATAAGTAATGCTAGTAGCAAACTTGAGTTTATTTAATGGAAAAAGGACGTTTTCTATTATCTGCCTTTATTTCATCCAACCACTCAATCATTAACTATGCATCTATTTTTAAATTGTTGATAGTGTTAAATAATTGGTGGAATTACATAATTTAGAGAAAAATGTTAGTTGTAATTTTCACAGTATTTTTTAATAAGAATAATGTATCTTTATAAAATTACAATTATAATTTTTCATATAAAATAGAAGACCATTGCGGAAAAACAGCTTACAACATATCTTATATTTTTATGTTGCTAATAAAATAATATTTGATAGACGATTTCTGATTCACCCAAGATTTATTAAAAAAAGGCTTTATTAAAATATTTTTTGAGTCTCTCATAAACAATTCGTTTATTGTGCCATCAATTTTGATACGAATGGTTATTATTTATGTAAATTTTCAGTGATTACAATAAAAGTCAAATTCATTATAATTCTTTTTTATTTTTAGAGCTTGCTTTATCAAGCTTTGGGGAAGCTTAAATATAACATGGCGATCTGTTTAACTATTTCAGTTACCAACAGGAGTATTCACCTTACTACCCAGGAAATCAGTACAAATCAGGATAAGGATTTATTATTTTTTTCTCAATAAAAAAGTTTGTTTACAGCATAAACGCGTTTGTCGAAATGAGATTGTGGTGAAATTGTCAGTGGCACTGAAGCGCATATTTTCAATATGCAGCATGTGAAAACCAATTGTATGGCACATCACACAATTGAAACATGTGTGTGTAAAAATAATACCAATAAGGTGAATTAAAATTACTTGTCTTACATTTTTAAGTATAAAAATAATATAATATGCTAATGAGTATGTACACTGTGTCGAAACAGTGGGTTTTTAATTTTTCTTTCAGTCAACAAATATAAATAATTCAATCAATATTTTATTTAAATAGTCTTATATATACATAACTGTTCTATATTTTTTTATTATTTATTAAAAAATTAAAGGGTCTTTATTTTTTTGATAATCAATGAATGGTAACTAATCAAAAAAAATATTTAATCTCTGAATGAAAGTTTATTTTAATATCTAATTAACATAATCGGCTTTCATTGCAAACTGCATAAGTCCATTTTTCTAAATTTTACAGGAGACATTAGAAACTGATTCAAGCTTAAATTAACACTTAAAATTGCATGTAAAATGGAGTTTATGGAAATACGAATAATGGCTAAATAACAATTGAACCATTTAATTTAAAATATGTATTTTAGAGTTCAGCAAAGAAATCTGAGGATATTATTTTTTAATTTAGGAATATAAACTACATTTTATTCTCCTTTGAAGTCTACAACGACTTAACAACGAATTTGCGCACCTGGATGATCTCTTTTCTACTAATTCTGCCAACTATAGGGCGCATTTAGAAGCGACCTTATATAGTAACTTATAAATGATTGCTTCCTACATCTTACTTTATTTTATTTTATATACATTTTATACGTACATTTTTATATAATACTATATTTTTTATATTTCTTTTTATTATTATTGTCTTGGCTGTAAAAAACCTCTTGTGAGCGTTTATATGCAAATAAATAAATCATCAAATTAAATTTCAAGAATTCTCTACCAGTTTCACATTTATATTAAAATTGAAATTAATGTGTTAACAATCACATATTAATTTCCCTTAAAATATAGAGCATTTTTATTCCGTCTCATTTGCATGTATTGTGCAGTCAGTGTATGAAAACGACTCGAAGCAAAAGTACTTTTAGCAAGTGTTGGCTCGATACATTATTAATTATTTACAGGTTAGTCAAATTTGGTTTTATTCAGCATCCAGGAGGTGGTTTTTGAAACAAATCTGCATAATCCTAACTGCATAGTTGCACAAAAGCAGCTGTTCCTATTAAATATGCATCGAGACTGTCTTCTACTCTATGGCGTTTCATACAATCGTACAAATTCATTGATAACCACGTCAAGATTTCATATTTAATTTATCTTGAAAGATTTTCTGTTCTTTGAATATAATATAATATTATATGAATGTATAAATATTTTACTAGGAAAACTACGGCATTAACTTATGCGCGCTGTTCCTAGACAGATGAGATTGAACATTCAGGTATCGCCAACCAACTCAAAAACAAACAATTAAATCTCATTTTTTTATTTAAAAAAACAGTTGAATATAACGTCTTAATTATGAACCATATAAAAAATATTTATTGGGATTTCCAACCCCTTAGTTACCATTGCAGCAAAAACGATAATAGATCCTATTTTATATTTGAATTGAAGATGTCCATGACTTAATTTTTTTTTGTGTAATTATTAAAAATGTTCTTTTTAATAAAAAAATAATTACACAATACGAGTATCGTGTAAGATACCATAACATTTTTATTATAAAAGAATAACAGCGGATATTTATAATTAGTGGAAACAAATATGGTTTGGGATTAAGTTAAAAAAATTATATAAATTCAAAAAAAAACAACAAGATAAAATTTAAATTTTATACTTATGTGTTTGAAGATGACAAGTTGTTTAGAATGTAGCTTAAAAAGGATATTTTCTGTATGTAATAAAAAATTTAAATTGTTTTTTTTTGATAATAAATTTTGTGAAAAAAAAAGAATGTAAATCTCACGGTTGTTGGTTGGATAAGAATAAAATTATACTTCAAATAATCAATATGAGCTTGAATAAAAGAATATATTTTACAAAGGGGGATAAAATGTTCCCCGAAAGGAAAAGATAAAATATTCATAGTTTTCAGTATTGTTTCTCATTTCTGTGCGAAGAAAATAACGACGGGGCGTAGAACCAACCTAATAATATTGAATAGAGCCCTCGAAAAAGTTTTACCAGCCTGAACAATATAATATGAAATTGTATTGTAGCTGTAAAATTCATGCAAAAACCACAATCCTCTTCTGCAAGTTCCAGGAAAGGCTTAAACAACCAATTATCGCAAGCGAAACTATTTTTTTAATGCATTGAAAAGTTTTCTAATTAATGTGTATTTTTTTTTCAGTCGAGAAATCAACAGTCCAGATATTCTTACATCTGCAGAATGGTTCCAGGAAAACGACTTCAATGGAAATCCAACAACAAAGGGTATTTATATTTTAAATAAGTTTCTTTTGAATGCGGTTTCATTGTCACTGCTTAACTTTATGAAAGTTATTTGAAATCATGCCTCTTAACTTTATCAATAATCATTTCGCATTATATAATAGAAGATGTTCTCTTAGTAGAAATGGTTTGATGAACGAAACATCAAACAAACCACATCGTAGCCTGAATATTTGCAAATAAACACCTGAAACTTGTATATTTGCAGTCTTTGTAAAGGGAATAAACTAGTTTTGGTTCATGGCTATTTGTTTTGAACGCTGTAAACTATTTAATGTTTTAATATGGACATCCAAGTTCAACCAATATAAATTATATGAAACTCATCGTAGAACCAATATTTCATTATATTTTATGATAATTCCACATCGTTGACGTCATTGGTTTCCACTTGAACTGTTGGTGAATATTATTAAAACCATGCGTGACATTTTGTCAGCGTACTTGAGCCTCTTCTACATTAATTAACAGCCATCACATAATAAACTCTATACGTAGAAGGTGTCCTATATTAACAGAACTCAACAAATTAATAAATCATACGCTTAACATTCAGTAATATAGTTTTTACAACTCTGTATCATACCTAAATAAAATTTAAAAAAATCATTTTTTAATATTATAATCTGAACCGACCAGATGGTTTTTTTTTTCGTCGTAGCACAGATGTGGTTTGTCGTAGCACACACGTAGCTTGTTACAGCATTGTCGTAGAGCTTGAAAGCTGGCACATTGTCTTTTACTCCACTTAGGCTCTATAATAATTAATAGTAATAAAATATATTTAGTAAAGACAAGTTCATTTATATCTAGTACGTCAATGTATGTATATCTATAAAGAAACTATGTAATGTGTCTTAAGATATTCATACGTGGGTTGTTATTATGGCATTATTATCATAATAACATATTGCAAAACACGATTATCGCACTTATCGAGTTAATGTCATTGATTCACAACTTTTTTTTAAATAATTTTAAGTCATATAAACAATATATTAATTTATTTATAAAGACCCGCGGGGGGGGGGTGCTTTTTGAAATGGGTGTTACAAAGTTTAGTTTTTTTAGACACAACAACGTGTCAATCAGTATTACAATCCAGGAAATCAGTGGTGTAATAATTTGGCAAAGATAATTTAAAAAAATATATATATATATATATATATAAATTATAGGTATACAAAAATATTAAATATTCAAACGAAAGAAATATAAAGAAAGAGGGGTGAACTCTTATAAAAAGAATGCTTAAAAAGGGTAAATTCTGTAAAGTTATTTATATATTTACACCCCTAGGAGCTTTTTTTGAAAGGGTATTTTCGAGAGGGTTTTTTATACACATCAACGTGTTAATTAATTATCTGTCGGTGATCTTAACTATTATTAGTTACACAGGTCACCGACTTAATAATCAGTATTTACCTTACAATACAGGAAATCAAAGTAAACCTGGATCAAGACGAACGGTCGGGATTTTATCAATTTTATTCTCGATCTCCCAGTAGTAATAACCGATCAAATCTATATTTTTTTGACTTCAATGGGATTTGAAACCATACTAAGAGTATTTGGATTTTAAAATTTAAAAAAAATGTTTTATTTACAAAGCCTTCGATGCTTCATTGGGATTCTCCAATTTAGTTAAAGGTTCTCAAGAGAGCACCTAATCTTCACGGTCTGTAAGTTAAACTCGTAAGTAAAATGAAAATCTCGTAGCTTAACTATTATTTGACTAACGGGGGTATAATTAATTCTATAAACTATTGTGTATTCTAAATTCCGCACAACAGTTTGATATAAATAAAACAACAACTTCTCATTACAAACATGAAACTTATAGAGATAACAATTAATATAAGGGACCTAATCAAACTGCATTTAAATGGTTACACTTAATATTAGATTTATTATATTTTATTGTCGTATAGTATTAATAGTACATAGTGAGTGGCAACCACAGCACTTCCAATCTAATTACTTTCCTAATAACAAGTTTAATTATGAACCGACGCTTCGATGAACTTTTACATTAACCTCGAGGCAACTCCAACACCAGAAGCCTCTTCCCTTCATTCCTGTTCAAATTTGCTGGAAATCATATTAACCAACACCAACAGGTCTGTCTCACTATTTAAAATATCTATATTTATAATAAGCTTGTCATCGGGTAATTTATAATAATGGTTTGAGTGTCATGGTTGATATTTTAAATACATGCAAAGATGGGATGGGGGCCCTGCAAAGGACCACTTTAGAACGATGAAGGGTGTGTCATGAATTTAGGCGTAGTCACGTAATCGGTCTCGAACCCACCACCATCATCTACCGGTATATTATATTACAATCTTAACATCGAGACTTAAGCGTTTTATCCGTATAAAAGAGCAAAAGAGGACAATGTAAAGCCGCTTAACAAAGACCATTCATTCAGCGCGGCTTATTAAGAAAAAATATCCCCTAATATCTTCAACAACACGCCACTTTTACTACGACCAAATAACATATTATATTTTATTACAATCCTTTAGAATTTGTATTAATTTATATACCTACGCCATAATGAGCTTTTTGAGAAGGCTTTTATATTTTTTATAGACACAACAACGTGCTAATTAATTGTCTGTCGATGTTTTATTAATGATATGTATAGAATAATATTGATTTGAGAAGAAATTGATGTATATTAATGAAACAAGAAACGTGAAATATGCAAAATTACAAGATGCATTTTATACAGAAAGCTAACCGCAAAACTATAATCACAATTTTATATATTATAGATTTTTTTATAATCTGTCGGTGATGTCGGTGTTTTATTAATTAATATTAAAAATAAAAAATAATATTAATTACGTATAACAGATATAATACACACGTAACAGTCAAATCAGTTAAATCCAAGATGGTGGTCCTAACTAGATTCCAAAAGCACTATTAATATATATTTTTTTAAATATTATTATTTTTTTATTATTCTTTCAATACTTTACCACCCCCTAAAATATTCAAAGTCCAAGTCCACCCTGTATATATTTTTTTAGGTATACAAAAATATGAAAATTCTAGATACAACGACGTGTTAATTAATTGTCTGTCGGTGATCTTAACTATTACTAGTTACACAGGTCACCGACTTAATAATCAGTATTTACCTTACAATACAGGAAATCAGAGAAAACCTGGATCAAGACGATCGATCGGGATTTTATTAATATTACTTATTTTGCCACAGTTACAGTATAAATAAATAAAATAAATGTTGATTATGCGACCAATTTTTAAACCCATTCCTATCAATGAATTTAAGTCTAACTATACAAAAAAAATCCAATTACATTTCTTCCTACTAAAAGTAATAATCCCCTGTCACACAACTTAACCAGAAATAATTTTATTATTTTTATAATTAAATTATTAAAATAATACATATAATGTGAATTATTCACTAATAAGACATGGTATTTAATGGGGATGAATTCGTATGAAAATTTATTATCATATTTATTTATTCTCCGAAGATGACAAAATATTTATCGAAAGGCTTCAGACAAATATAATATTATATTTTTCTTAAACAGTGAAGTTTTTATTTTTTTAAATAATTCAATTAATGTTATCTTGTAGGCGAAAATAGTCTACAAAAAAATCTTATATTGAATATGTTGCAAGCGTTTGATATTGCATCATTAATTGTTTATATATAAATATATACAAATTATTATTCCTTATACATCCATCCAGCTAATTCCCCTCTATTATACCTACTTTAAAAAGGATGATTTTACATATTATCTGGATGTCCAATGAAGAGTCAAAAATCAGAGTTTTAAAAGGTGTATATATATTACATTTAAGCAAAACGCAGATGCGTTCAATTCACTTTATATGTGTTCGTTTAAAATTCATGTGTCCTCGTTCGATCATTTGAATATTCATGCGAACATACCCTGAATTAAAAAAAAAAACAGAGAAAAACCTGTCTAGCACATAAAAGCTGCTGAAAAAAATATATCAAACTTCAAATTTATTGATAGCGAACATGACCACATACATGCACAGTTTTTAATAAATTCTATATTCTTTAATTCCGTTTGAGACCTGGCAAATAAATGAGTATCTGTTGGATAAAGTATATGGTCGGTTAATGTGTTGGAAAATAGAAAGAGAGTTCTGCACTTGATGGCCATTCTACACGAAATACGGAGCTTAATCTCTTAACTAATTTAAAACACTACCTATAAGACAAGAAATACAAAAACTACTCTCTTCGCTTCAAAACTAAATACAGGGTGGACTTGAAATAACTGAGAATATTTTTGGGTGTGCAAATACAAGAGAGAAAAAAATATTATGTATAACATACACAATACACACATAACAGTCACTACTGAGTAGTTCACAGAAACAGCTGATTACCAGATGGTGAAAAGCACTATTAATAGTCCATTCTGTATAATAGTATAATATGATTTTTAGTCGTATATAATATATATTTTCTGCAAATTCATTAATCATATTTCATTATTATTTTAGTCGAGCGCACGGTTTAAAAAATATTCCTTTCATCTGAAAAATATCGACATATTATGATGAAAATTTTATACATTCTATGCGAACTAAATCATTACCACTATCAAGATTTGAAATAACCATCATCTTTAAATGATAAAAATAATTTATCATATTAAAAATTTAAATAATGTCGAAATTACGATTGAAAAAATCTGAATAACTAATAATTCATATTATTTTCGTTGGATTAATATAATACTTAAGATCTTAAAGAATAGACGCATAGGACTGTATTCAATATAATAGTCTAAAAAGAATGTGTAAGTGATTCGTGTGTGTACAAATAGACTAGAGCTGGATAGTATTGATGTATATGCATACGCACCGCACGCACACACGCATTCAATACACTATTATATTGAATACTGCCCTTACTTCGATCGGCTATTGTGACTAGGACATTGGGATTAATATTAATAAAATCCCAATCGATCGTTTCAACCCAGGATTACTCTGATTTCCTGGATTTTAGATGACCTACAGCAACTCTTTTTACTTATAATTAAATCAAGTATTTCATATTTTTAAGACATCATCAGAAATAAATTATATTGTCATTTATATAGATGTAAGAGTTGATTTCATTGTATTAAAAATATATTCGGTTGGATAGAAAATCTGAATTATTGTAATTGCAGTCGTGTCTAATCTTGCTCAAATTACAACTGAGAGATTTTAAATATTCTAATATAAATTAAATCCTAATTGATCTGAATTCCTTATAATTGTTTGTATGGGAATAATGTCGTAGGCCGTAGAGGCTGGGTGGCGTAGCAGTGTGTTAGAATTTTATTTTTTCTAATTTAATTGATGGGTATAGTAATATTGAATTTTCCACAGGGTGAAGTATTAATTTAGTAGTTTTATAAAGTGGAGTAGGATAAATAGGCTGCGTTTAGTGGTGAATTGGCCAATGGAAGCTGTGTCGAGATTTTTCAGTCCATTATTAATGGGTGTAGAGAGGACGTCCCTGTCGACAAAGCCATTGTTGGCTGGAAATGCGTTATCAGCAGTACAAATCAGGGTTCACATTATTAATAAATACAATATTAATTAAAGATGAGCCATGTTTAGTTGATTGATAATTAAAAATCTCTAAAATCCATCATGCCAAAAAGCCTATTTGAATTCATACGCCATATTTCATTATAACCACATAATTTGTTATGTATTTTATTGCTAAAATATATTTTTTTTTTTTTTTTTTTTTTTTTTTTTTTTTGATTTATATTTTTGAGTACCCTGTCTAAAGACATCTTACTCGTCGTCTGTTGTCACATTGTCTTGAGGGTTGGTTGTCCAGTGACGACTCAATCCCGGCGTTGTGTTTAGGTTATAAGTGTTCGAGTGTTCATACTTGTTTTATCAAGTAAACACCATTGTCAGTCCTTGAATCTTGCTGGCAAGTCAAGTTGTCTGTATTTTTGTAGACGTCTTGCGTAGTCTACGGTCAATAAGTCCCTCGCTAGTACGTTCGGGTGACTTTTTAATCTACTTTGGTACGTTTCGCTGAATTTTTTCAATTCTTCGCGTACTGTCATTGTTTTAGAGTCCTGTAATAGGACCCAGTTGGGTACATACCATGGAGCATTTAAAATTGCTCTCAGGGTCTTGTTTTGTAACCTGTCGATACTGCTGATATGAGTATCCTTAGCTGTCCCCCACAGTTGACATCCATATGTCCAAATGGGTTTGATTATTGCTTTATACAGCAATAGCTTGTTTGTAAGTGTGAGTTGGGAATGTCTGCCAATCAACCAGTACATTTGTCTTTTTTTATGTTCCATTTGAAGTCTCTTTGTCTTAATGTGTTTTTGCCATGTTAGGCTTCTGTCAAGGTGTATACCGAGGTATTTAGCCGAGTCTTCTTGTGGAATATTTTTCCCACCAATTTTCACTGGTGGACATGTCTGTTTTTGTTTGTGAATGTCACGTGTGTCGATTTGGTTTGATTTACTTTAATTCTCCATACTTCAAGCCATTTCTGTATTGCGTCAAGGTGTTTCTTGAGGAATTGTGAGGCAGCTGTTGGATCTTTGTCCGAAGCGAGTATGACGGTATCGTCAGCGTATGTAGCCAGTGTCGTGTTGTCGGTTTTTGGGAGATCGTTTGTATATATTAGATACAGTACAGGACCTAGTACACTCCCTTGCGGTACTCCAGATCTTATGGTATTAAGATTTGAAGTTTCGTTGTTATATTTAACAAAAAACTGTCTATCGGTCAAGTACGATTTGATAATATCATATATGTTTTTGGGCAGTTTTCCTTTGATTTTATAAAGCAGGCCTGGGTGCCAGACTTTGTCAAAAGCTTGACTGATATCTAAGAATGCTGCTGAACAGCAGTTTTTTTCTTGTATGGAGCGATCTATGATCGTCACAACTCGATGAACTTGTTCAATTGTCGAGTGCGCTTCTCTGAAACTGAATTGATCAGGGATCATGTGTTCTTGAATAAGTATTGGTTTCATGTTGCGCAGTAGAATTTTTTCAAATATTTTGGAAAATATTGGCAGGAGGCTTATCGGTCGATATGAAGTGAATTCTTCGGGTGGTTTACCTGGTTTAGGTAGCATAATAATTTCTGCTATTTTCCACTGTCTAGGGAAGCTACCCATTCTAAGTATCGCGTTAAATATTATGGTTAGAAATCTTAATCCGATATCTGGCAATTCTTTGATTATCTTCCCGGTAATCATGTCATGTCCTGGCGCTTTTTTTGCGCGTACTACATATTTTATAACATGCTTGACGCATTGAAGTCCAATTTTGACATAATAGTTTTCTTTATGTTCCGTACTATCTAATAAATTATGAATGTGACTTTCTTCTTCAGGGTAACACATCCTTTCCGCTGGTGTAAATACTTCCTTGAGATGTTTCGCAAACTCGTTTGATTTCTCTCTGGTAGTTTTTGCCCATTTATCGTCAGCCGTTTTGATGGGCGGTATGGATATTTGGGGCCGTTTTAGTTTTTTGTAGCTTTCCATAGAGAATAATCTGTAGCGTCGGTTGCTGTAAGACCTTCCAGATAGGATTGAATCCCTTTATTTTTCCATTCACATAGGATATTTTTAATATCTCTTATTGTTTCGTTCAGTTTTCTCTTGAGTTCCTTGCTTCGAGTATTTTGCCATTCTTTACGAATGCGTCTTTTTTCATGTATTTTTTCCTGAATCCAGCGGGGAAAATCATCTGTTGAGTGTGGTTTTTTTGACATATTGGGCGTGGCTTTTTCACTGCGGAATGAATTTGATTTTGAAAGTGAATAACTGCGGTGTTAAGTTGGTCTTCTGTTTTCAATGGTATATCACATTTCAAATTTTCATTTAAGATATGTCTAAAATATTCCCAATCTGTGTGATGGTTACCGAGTGTAAATTTACTGGGTTTGATAATTGGTTGTAGCAAGCTGTATTTAATAATAACAGGTGAGTGATCTGATGATAGATCGAGGCAAGATTCTGCGCTCAGTCTTTCGATTGGAATTCCTTTCACTACGCAGAAGTCTATGAGGTCCGGTGTTTTTCTTCTATCTGTAGGCCAATATGTTGGTTCACCAGTCGATAGATGAGTCAACTTGTTGTTTGCCATACTTTTATACAGTTCTCCCCCCCTGGGTGTGGCCAGTCTAGACCCCCATTGTTGGTGTTTGGCATTGAAGTCCCCACCTGCGATGAATTTATCCGCTTCAAGTGTTCTGAAGTAATCGTCAAAATGTTCTTGTTTAATCGAGTGTTTGGGTGGGCAGTAAATAGCCGATATATATACATAATTATTTGTATCTCCGACAGCAATTGTGGTTGCTTGGAGAAAGTCTCGATCATATTTTTCAGTGAGATGATGTCTCACAGTGTTTTTAATTATCACCGCTGTTCCGCCATGCGCAGTTCCATCGGGGTGATTCGTCGTATATATAGTATACATGGGAATTTTTATGTAGCTTTTTCGGTAAAGTGTGTTTCCGATATAAGCATTATGTCAATGTTTTTTCTTTTAAAAATAATTTTATTTCTTGGCTATGTTGTCCAAGAC
>JAGTTH010004683.1:0-75012 GCA_022606485.1 Agraylea sexmaculata
GTGCCATGTTCATGTTAAAACAGGTGATATTGTTAACTATCGTGTTGGGGCCGTATTAAATATAGTCGTGTGTGTACGAATAGACTAGAGCTTGGTAGGATTGGTGTAAACGCATAACACTATTGTATTGAATACGATCCTATGATTGATGCATAGATATCGCATTGCATATAAATAGCTGCTCCAGCGTATAATATTGTAAGTGCAAAAAAAAATCTGTGTGCTCTTAAGTCTTTGTGGAACTGAGCCACATATTGCACGTATGAAATGTATGAAACCTCAAAAAATGTTGATTTAACCTATTAAGTGGGACTTTTTCGAAATAGTAAAATAGTCCTATTTGACCGGCAACTAATGTAGATTCATCCATTATCTATAAAACATTTCATGTCTCTGTCAATAGAAGGTATTTAATCGTAAACTGTTATATTTTATAAATAATAATTAAACCGAGTGACACTTGACAGGCAGTGTTGCCAGATTGAATATGTGGCTCAGTTCCATAAAGACTTAAGAGCACACATTTGTTTTTGCACTTACGATATTATACGCTGTAGCAGGCGAAATAATTCTTTCAATTTCGTGTAGCCCGTGTATTGTTGCACTCTTTGATCTCTCTCACTCAATACATTTCTAGTGACCCCTGAGAGTGGTTGTGACAATAATTTGGCAGCGG
Organism: Agraylea sexmaculata; assembly: GCA_022606485.1. Taxonomy (NCBI): domain Eukaryota; kingdom Metazoa; phylum Arthropoda; class Insecta; order Trichoptera; family Hydroptilidae; genus Agraylea; species Agraylea sexmaculata. Next base: position 677 of record JAGTTH010004683.1, read on the forward strand.
CCCTCATGCATTTTTTATTCAAATTATACGCACGAAAGGTAAAGGCACAAGTGAAAACACCATCCATTTTCTTCCCTGAAGTTAATTACAACACGTGAAACATAACTCTAACAATGAATTTATAAAGATAGAAGTGTATTGTGTATTGTTTTCATACATTGTAACATCGTCGTCACTACTACATGCGCATATTATACACATACCTCACACATACGCGAGCTGTGGCCACCTGCAGCACTGAATAATATCCTCATGATCATGTAAATTGTTTACATAGTGACATATTATTCGTTCTTGAATATATCAAGCAACTTTTAAAGACAATATTAAGTTAAAGACGATGTAATGTTATTCGACAGATCGATAAGTGACATATAAATAGTATGAGCGTTTTGGACTTTTTTGTAAAGTTTACGGAGAGCTTGCACATTTTTCTATTTAAATTATATCAATATACTTGCATCTTTCACACTGTACCATATTTTATATGATTCTTCTTCATTTATATATTTTTTAAATACTTTCTTTTCTTTTTTTTCATGTTCAACTCAGGAGTGTTACATTATCATCACTGCGAATTGGGATCTCCCGTAATTCTCTAGTGGTACTGCAGTATGATATAGAAAATAAATAAAATAAAATAATTGCCACATACAAATATCGTATTTTAGTTAATGATTGAAAATGTAATGTATTTCAATACAAGTGACAAGTCTTATACTATTTATCTTCCTATGGAAATATTTACATACATTGTATTGAATTGAGGCCATCGAATAATGGATTTGAATGAATGTAAATGGAATAATAATGATTGTAATTTATTTATAAATTGTTTCATGATAATTATCAATACTCCACTAGGATTATACATTAATAAGCTTATTAATTTATGTGCAGCTAGTAATAATATTATTGGGATAATGAAAGCCAACCCTGAAGAAGATCAATCCAATCTTGCATCAATCCTTTGTCGGCATGTCTTTACAGGACACATCACAGGTAACATTTTAAACCCTCTTGCACCTCTTTATACATTCATCCATCCATACAAATATCCTCGCTTGACTTTTGTTAATTATTCTTAATATAGAAGAGATACTTTGAGTACGCCGACGCTCTAAACAATAACATTTATAAATCATCAGTATTTAATTCCTCTCGGAATTGGTGCTTTTCAAGGCAATAAATTCTGAACCTTTTTTTTGAACCTGCCTGCTAATTCGTAGTACCGGAATTCTTTCACGTATTTTCCATCTAAACGTGATGTTACACTTAAACTATATTTTACCACCTGAATCCATTGCTAATGGATATAAATACAAGCTTCTGTTACTCATCCATATATTGAAATAACCTGATCAGCTTATCTCATAAAGGACTGACTAAAACAAACATCGAGATCTCGACACAAAGATTACCAATTCGAATCGGCAAAATCAGACATTTAATTAATTAACTGCAAATACCAATTATTACGATCAAAATCAAATCAGCAAAATAAAAATATAATATTTATTCACATATAATTAATGTAATAATTTTAAGCAGGTATGTATGCATGCATGATTTTTACTGTTTTATATTTGATATTCTTACACTACGACGCACTAAAAATATATTAATATTTTTATCGTTTGCAAAACTTGTAAATAAAGTATATTATTAATAATAAAAATAATATATTTAATTAATTGATAATTATACGACAGTGCACAATAACGATTCTTGTTACGTTGATTTAAAATTTAAAAATTAATTTCACAGTTTTATGAATATAAGAGTATATAAGATAAACCGCATTTTATCAATTTGATATATATTTTTATGCATTGTAAAATGATCCAAAAACACAATATCATTGATTTATTAATAAAAATAAAATTTTGAACGGTTTATTGTATATGAGTTGATATTCTAATTGCCCTGTAATTAGAATAATAAGTAGAATATCAACTTACAATTATAATTAGATATAATTTTTCCTACCAAACCTCGGCCGAGGAGGTCAAAAAACAGGTTATCACTTCATAATGGTAGATCACTGCGCTTTATTATTGGATAAAATGTATTATTCTATTTGAATTTTCGGATATTAATCTTATAACACAATAATATAATTTTTATAGTTTGTCCCATGAATATAATATTTAATGTATGATAAGTGTAGATGTATGTCTTATATTGTTTGTGTAAATATTAGAGAGTTGAAATAAAATAATAAAGTAATGTTATAAAGGTAATTTAATATGTCAAAGCACTTCATTACACCCACTTGGACTAGGTTTATTGTTTTAGTGCGTTTTGTTTTATCCATTGTGTATTCTGATCCGCATCCGTCCATTTGTGTCTCTTGAAAGACCATGATTGAAAATAAAACCGATAAGAAGATAAAAAGGGAGCCGGTTTTATCAAAATACCAATTTGGATGTAGTTGTTTTCCATCACCTTTTCCATCTTAAAGGCCGACGCTCTCAAGAAGGCAGCTGCAGCATCCTTCGCCAGATTGATTAGGAGATAAACAAAACGACACATCGGATTAAAATGCGACGATCCTAAACTGAAAAAATAACGCCAAAACAAACTAAGCCCGCAAACAAACAAGTATCAATGCAAAAAATACTGGATCGAACTGCAGGTGTTCCGACTAAACTTGCCTTATCTTCAAACCTGCACTGACTGGTTCCAGAGGAACTTAAATAATAATTCCCGCTCTAGTAACAAATATGATTTGATCGGTTATTACGACTGGGAGATCGGGAATAATATTAACAAAATCTCGATCGATCGTCTTGATCCAGGCTTACACTGATTCCCTGTATTTTAAAGTAAAAACTGACTATTAAGTCGGTGACCTGTGTAACTAGTAATAGTCAAGATCACCAACAGACAATTAACTAACACGTTGTTGTGTCTAAAAAACCATAATGTGTAACAACATCTAAAATCGCCCATCAGTATCATATCGACTGCTCCAGCGTATAATATCGTAAGGGCAAAAAATTCTGTGTGCTCTTAACCCTTTATGGAACTGAGCCACATATTGCATGTATGAAATGTTGATTTTCAATAATTATTTAATCTATTGAGTGGAACTTTTTCGTAATAGTAAAATAGTCCTATTCGACCGGCAACTAATGTAGATTCATCTATTACACATTTCATGTCTCTATTAATATTAATAAAATCCCGATCGATGGTTTTAATCCAGGTTTACTCTGATATCCTGTATTGTAAGGTAAATACTGAAGCGATTATTAAGTCGGTGACCTGTGTAACTAGTAATAGTTAAGATCACCGACAGACAATTAATTAACACGTTATGTTGTCGAAAATATAATAAAAAGTCAAAAATGTATTGTAAAATAGGAGCATGCATTTTTTAATTGTCAATGCTTGTAGTTGTGTTCATGCCAATCAGAGACGTTCGCGGTATATTCACATTGTCAAATATATGTTTATATTTTTTTAGTAAACCTTGTAAAATCTTGATACACCAATCAACTCACGAAGGACTCGAACCTGCTTCTCTGAATTAAACCACTATCCAATATGCTAATTCCTATTAATTATTAGTAGAATCGTAGATGTATCTAGTTTTAGTATTTATACAACATGTCTTTTATTGATACTCAAATAATTTAATATAAGGAATGGTACATTAAATCTAATAACACAACCACACATTCATTAATGGTCCAAGTCGGCTAGTTAAACTTTTCAATTTTTAATTATTATTTTAAAAAGTTTGAGAATCTTACGTATTTACTTATTAGGTGATTGACCGCCTGGTTTGAATTTGTAAATAATGTACGGTCCAGCGTAATTTTAACCAAAATGCACTAGCGTATTGCATGAAGTAAATATTACCTTGTTGACGGATTCGACCTTGAACTTGTGCGATGACATTTGTGCGATGACATCATAGTAAGTTGTTTTTATTATTCTCTAATGACATCATTTATTAACTCATTAATAAAACCGAAAATTCTCAAGGTATCATAGTAAAATATTTTATTATTAATAAATTATTTTTTTTATACAAAAAAATGCTTAGGCCCGCTATAGTATATTTTTTTAATAATCGCACTGGCATAAAATCTTTTAGTTTCAAATGAAAACATGTTGTATATGTATCTATTTAATATTATTTATTAAGATTTTTAGCCTTTTCATACAATTATTCATTGTATAACCAAGATTTATTCGCATATTAAAGTTAATGACGGGTCATAATGTTGTCTGTCTGTCATTTCGCTTTCATATTAGGGATGTATGTATATTATTCGTGTGTTCATCATTCATTTCTCCACAGTATACATTTTAAATCAAGGCCCTCAGCAAAAACATAAATTTAATCATTTTTCAGAATCAAAATATTGCAGATAGCGTGGTGTGAAGAAATAGTGTGAGATGATTGGCAAAATTGCATCTGTCTTTGATTATCCCTCGTTATGAAGGAATAAAGGATACAATTTTGGATGTTGCCAATTGAGTGTGATTTGTGATCGTTTAACAACAGAAAGGCCCCGTGGCTATTTTAAACTAATGTCAATTTGCGATAATAACACTTCTGTTCTGTCGGCCTTGCGCTTTGAAGGTAAAACATCAAGACCGTAAACAAATGTGCGCGCACAGGGAACAGCTCATTTTTGGGATATTTTTTATTATATTCCCCTTCACTAGACACTTTGTAAAAGTAATATGTATCAAATTTAAAACATACTCAGAGCCAAGTTTACTTAATGAAAAGTCTGAATTCAATCACTATTGCCATTTGTTATACTTGATATTTGACTCATTGTTTGATAAACCTACCACTATTTCTGAACGACTGGGAAACCATCTCACTATGTTTATTTCCCTAATGCAACGCCTGTTAATCAGTGTATAACTCATTTAAAATATAATTTACATTACTATTTTTTTATTATTAAGAGAAAACAGTCGTCTGGAATACCAGAGAACCAACATTTCTGATGGATTTTTTTGAGAGGGTTTTTTAGACACAACAACGGGTAGATTAATTATCTGTGGCTGATCTTAACTATTACTAGTTACACAGGTCACCGACTTAATAATCAGTATTTACCTTACAATACAGGAAATCAGAGTAAACCTGGATCAAGACAGTCGATCGGGATTTTATTAATATTATTCCCGATCTCCCAGTCCTAATAATCGATCAAATCAATTAAAAAAATCTTGACTTGAGCGGGATTTGAACGCATGACCCTAGTATTTGTAGCCACGCGTCTTATCCCCTGAGCTATTACGCTGGTATAACCAATCACAGCCATTTGCGGTGAGCTTTAAGGGTGTTAAAAGTCTGACGTTTATTCTACATAAAAATATTATTATTGTAGTAAAGCATTATTATTTATAAATATTCTTATAGTGAATCATTTTTTCAAGCTTAGTCATTTGAAGAGCAAATTTAAAAAGAGCAAAAGTTGATTGATGTATTGAGCTGGTTAATACATATTTTAATGAATTTATTCCTTTTTATGTATACGTGACTTTTATTGGGTTATGTTTTAATTTTAATACAGATAAAGGAGTTTTAATAATTGAGAATATTTTAACAGAAAATAAATGTAATATATAATTCTCACGAATATTAAGTCGCTGTAATTCTACCAATAAATATAGATGAAATCTAAATAGAATTAAAATATTTTCAATGATTTAAAAATTGCAACTCCTGAATAGCTGTAGAGGTAATTATTTGTGGATACTAAATATTTAATCAATTAATTATTGTATTGTTATAAATTTAATTTAAAAAATCCCAAACAGCACCAGAGATCACACTTAGTTAATGATATGTTATAAAAAAGCTATCGGTGTTTTTTACATGGAGGCGCCTAGTGAAATTCACTGAACGCACCTGCAAAAACCTTTTTGCGAACGTCTCGTCATCTCGTTTGAAGGTAGCAAAAGAAAAAAGCGAAAATGTGTAAAAAAAAATGTGCAGGTGTCGGGTTCGAGTCCCATGTTTAGTCGCGGTCATTATGGCTGTTTAGCTGAGGTTCTTCTTCATCATCGTGTCCGGCGTGATAATTGCGTTAACCGCCCCTGGCTGAATGATCACCTGATGATTTGCTCTTTCTTGCCTTCGAGAAGAAAAAAATACATTTTAAGGATCGTTTGAGTGTATTCATAATCAGATGGCTCAATAGCATTATGCGTTTCGAGATTAGAAGTTGTGATGAACATTACGCGATTAGATCAATTTCATATGTATTTCATAATTTCACACGATCAATCTATAAGTTTGTATGTATAAATAAACCAACAATACTGAACTAAGATAAGTACAAATACATAAAAATCGTCGATAGATTCTGATTCATCTTATTCAAATACAGCGAATTTCATATAAACAAACATATAATCAAATTTTTCAGTCACAATCTCTTTTGATAAAAACCTCTTAATTATGTACCAATATACAAAAAATAAAAATCAATTACATATTTACATTACACTCGGATTAATAAATTAAAAGACAATGTGGGTCACTTGAAAAAAATGGATAATATTCATATTTTTATGTACTTTTGAAACAAACAAAAATAAAAAAAATGAATAATTTATTTTTATCAAGGCTTATTCTTTGTTTCTTATGTTTGTAAAACAAACGGCCAATTTTGGTCACATTGCAAAATTATATATAAAGTTTGAAAGAAACAGTACGTGAGCTTTAACATGAATAATTTGGTTTGTTATTCATTTATTAAATGTATAATATTTCTTATTTAAATTTGTATAATATTTAAATGTTTAAAAAAAACTGCAGAATAAAACATTATAATTAACTGGTTGTTATTATATGCCTTTGTTATATATTTTTCAGGTTTAACTACTTAATAAAATACGCTCTGATTGAAAATACTTTAATAAACATTTTCATAGAATAATATTTAATAATAAATTAACCGATATGACCGTGACAATAAATACTTACAACCCGCCGTATTTATTCAAATATTATACATCCAAACTGTGCAATTAAACAGTTTGGATGTATAATATTTACAAAATATTGGACATCCAAACTGTGCAATTAAACAATTATTTTTTTATAATCGCAATAAGGGGTTAAAAATCCACCTTGTGCATTTTTTCGATTTCGAATATTTGATTTTTTATTATTTCTGCTATTACCATATAATTTCTGAATAAAACTTCACTTCATTGGAATTTTGGTTAGGTTAAACAAAAAAAAAATCTTTTTAATCAATATAAGATTGACCATTAAGCCGACAGGCGTGTCTTTCTATAAATGGTTGTGTAAGAGGGTCTATGAATTGATGTTTGTGTAAAGCAGGACCTAAAAAGGTAATAAAAATCAGGTATCTTAGATAAGCTATAAAACCCCGCATGGACAAGTTAGTTAGTTAAATACTATCGATATACACGCAGTTAAAGCCGCCTTTGATTAACTCGTTAGTCAGCACTTCAATTAAGGTTATCCTGTTCAGATTCTTATCTCCACTCCTCACTTAATGATGCTTTTCGATTGCAATTCGCAAAGTTTATTAATATCCGAATAACTTGTATATTATAATAACTGGCCTGCGGCAGTCTACACATATAAATTTGTCAATAAATTAAATTAGGATATATCGTAAATCTATCTACATTAATTCGATTAACGAAGCCTATCATTAACCACTATTATTTTGAACTGTCGTCAGACAAGACACGGTGTTTGTTTTATTCAAAATATAACTGGAGGTCAATGCTTGCACATTGAGAGGCTTTATGAATATTAAACACAGTATGGACGTGTATGTATGATTTTATATATAAGTGTATTATGAAAAGAAGCAGAACACCTGAATAAACAAGTGCTTGCGACAAAGAACCGAGTCATCTCCGAGAAAATTCTTCAAGCAAATATCAGACAGCCTCCAAAGTTACAGTCAAACTCATCAAATTCATTTAATATGCCTGGAAAATTACCTTCACTTTTTTTACTTAATGACAACAAAATAAACACCGATAAAAAATTTATTCGATAGTATGAAAAAGTTCATCCATGAATTATTATTGTGTGTGCTTTAAAGACTTTATGGATCGGAGAAAATTTGGCAATCAAATGAATGAAAATGAAACAAGTCATTTTTAATACAATAAAAAATATAGCATACATCGCTAAAAAAAATATATATATCTGATAAAATACAGTAAGGTAATAAAACAACATTAACTATTGAAAAATCCTATTACATCATATAATTAATTTAAATGAATGAATGAGTTATTCACACTGATTTTGAAAATGTATCATTAAGTACTATGTATGTATATTTATATTTTATTTATTCTTTGTAAAAGCCTTGACAGGCGTTTTTTCTTGAGGTATACTATTTATATCTTTATATTATTAAAAAAATATTACAACATTGCTCAAACAAGACATGGAATTAAAAGAATTAATTTGTTGGGTTTTTCTGTTAATGATGATTTTATTTTGTTGATGGTCTTTGTGATATTCCATAATTAAAAGAAAACTGTTAATTGTTATTTCTGACTGGAAGTTTTTGAAGATGACTACAGGTTAGTAGTCGAAAGTACTCATATTCCTTAATAAAATTACTGTGGAAATTACAAACAACAATTTTCTTTAAATGATTTTATTCCTGTGTTCCGGATTTGATTCATATCCAGACTAACTTCATTCCTACATATGGTAATTGAGGTTAATATGATACGAGATCATATTTTAATAAATTACGAGTTGAGGAGATGCCAACAACGCATCGGGGCGGCTTAAAAATTAACCTGTGTAGTAATTTTTCAAAGAAGGATTTCGTCTGTTGAGTGTTGACTTAGTGTAGAAGGGTTTTGAGTGTATTCACCTGCAAGCTTGGTCACTTTAAATATAATATATAATCACAAATCATTGTAAATATGTGGACAAGCATCCTGTGTCACACCATATTCTATTCTATTTGTCCGTGACATTATATTTGCTAAACATTTGCCCAAACACACACACCTGTCATACATTATATGAGGAATCAATATCTAAACATCATATTCATACTTCACCAAAGAGCAAGCATACTAATAATAATAAAAATCAGATATTTCATTAGTTTTTAAAAAAATCATTAACCAATTGCATATTTCTATAGTACCTAGATTTAAAAAAATGGATCACTAGCAAAAACGATAAAACTCTCTAAGTACATTTTCATATTTTATTTGGTGATCTTGTATGTATACAAAAAGCACTACTATCTTTGTAAAGTAAATATATAATTTTTGACATTCTCAGAGGTCTACTTACTCACTAACTAATTTTTTGCCTCTGAGATTTGCTCTACAACAATTTGAAACCAAAATTAAGCGCTAAATTTAGTTCGTCTTGTAATTTTTCAACATTAATATTTATTATTTATAGATGTTTCATTCCAACCTTAACTGTTTATATTTGAAATTGAACAAATCTTGCAGATAAAAGCTACAATTATATGAAACTTTATTGTATATTAAAAAAAAAGTATGGCAATTAACTGAAAATATAACACAGTTGTTATTTTGCTGTTCTAATATATTTTCCGACTCAAACTACTTAATAATAAAGAAAATTAAAATTGTAAATAGTCATCTTAAAAGTACTCAGACTCCTTTTAATAAAATTATTATAATAATATATTTTAATAGAATATTTAGTGCAAACAAACAGGTTTACCTTACATTTAATGTAAAAAATATTATAAATAAGCTTCTGTTGCAGATTCAACTTGGGTTACAATTAGTTAAGATCGTTGAGAGTAAAACTGCATATTTAAGTAATATTTTGTAGATATATTTTTGTGTTAATCACCCATCGAATTGTGATTGGCCATATGTGAATGCAGCGATATCTACAAGTATTTATTTGAAGTGGTGCACCTGTTGTGTTTGTGACATTTGTCGTTTATCTGAAATTAAGTCCTCGACAAACATTGGTGGGTGTTCTACCCTCTGATTGTTCTACCCTTATAGTTGTGCTGGTTCCCCAAGGATCTGATGGTGCACTCAAATATTCATATATTACTGGGGCGGTATTTGACGCAATGACGTCTGCCAAAGGGGCACACAACCAACCCCTACTACTCTAATTAATTTTGAATATTTTATATACACATGTTGCTAATGAAATAGACTAAAATAAAAAATACTCAACTCATAAAAAAATACATATTTATTTATTATATAATTATATTTTATTTTTATTCAAGCCGAAGAAAATTCAACATAAATTTCATACCATTTTTAACAGAAGTCAACTGCAAGATACGATTTGATGTGATTAAATATTTTTTTTAATATAATTTATTTATTTTTTAATTAGTATTTAATTACTAATTAGTATTCGTTTGATAACATTATTTTTATATCTTGATTTAGAATGTTTTTGAAGACATTCGTATGGTGTGTTTTCGAAATATGCATACAATAATTACATTTATATTTTTTGTAAATACTCATTTTTTTATGTTTAATTGTGCTGCATTATCATCACTTTGACTTGGGATCTCCCGTAATGTTCTAGTGGTACTGCAGAATGATTTTTTTTATTATACAATCTCTTTATTAAATATAATTTGCGTACAATGTTTTGATACATTATGATTAGATGTTACAATATTAAGTTTATAGACTTAGTCTTTTACTTATTTTAACACGGAGTATAATCAATTGATATTTAAAATAATTAATAAGTCATAACATAATTTATGGGAAAAAATACAAAAACCCACTTGTAGAACTACTAAAATATATATAAATATGATACATAATAAATAATAATAATAATAAAATAAAATAAACTTAGAATTACAAAAACATATACTTAATACTATATGAATAAAACAAAAATATTGTGACTGCAGAATGATACAATAATGTAATATGTACACTAAAAAGCTATTAAATTAAAATATTTAGTTATAGTTATAGTATCACATGCATACTTTTCCGTCTTGCGTGCAGTGAAAATGATTTACTCTTTGTTTTTATTTAAAATTGTTTGACACTACCAGTGAGATAATTAGTGTTGCCTCTGGCAAACTCATCTGCTTGGTACGCCATCTTGATATTTATCATCCACTTGTTCTAACATCGGTTGTGTCGAATTGCTCCATACATAATTCGTAACTAGTGGACGCGTTTTTTTTAACATTCACCGCAAGATTTGATTGCTAATTGCTTGTTTGAAACAATATTTACAATAAACTGCGTACCTAATTCTTTTTATCGTGTAAATTGGTTTTTATAAATGCCCTAACATCAGTCAACAAGTAAAAATAGTTCCGACACCTTTAAATGCTTTATTCAGTTATTGTATGGGTAGAGTAAATGTCACAATTGCTCAGCATGTATATCATAACGATATGACTAATCACAGCCGTTTGCGATAAGTTAAATGGTCACTACACGTGTCTAAAGTTTGATAGTTAAGACTTGTTTGGCAATAGCTTGATTTTAATTGGTCATTGATTGAACAAATATGTTTATATCCCTTTTTTGCATTCGCGGCGTAAGCACATTTTAATTTTGTCCTCTGAGTCGAGTGAGGTTTAAAATATAATATTTGCCCTACAAACAAAAGAATTAGGATGAATATTAAATATATTTTTTACAGTGAACAGTTGTTTATATGTTCAGTATTAAAGGATGTGTGACACCCTTTTGTATTGGAATAGCTCAGAATGGGCGTCACATATGGCCAATGTGATGACCCGCTTCACCACCAGGACTACTTCATCATCATCATCATCGTCATAGCCAACCCTTGCTTAATATGTCTTCCACCCCCAGAGACAGGGGGCTCGACTGTCTGCCTTATGACAAATTGACAATCATATCGTTGTGTTTGCAACATTATATCACTTCTATTGTGACTCAATAACCTGCTAATTGAAACATCAAACAAAATCACACATTACATATTATAAAACATTCACTCATTACAAGTATTAAATTAAACCTAGAACTACATATTTTGAAACTCATGCAATTTAATCAAATGAAACTGTAGGCTTAGTATATTTTTATATCGTTCACATTACAACAGAGATTAATTTTTTTAGTCCGTCTGTGAAAATATATTAGTGTGAAATTTTTGCATAGTGTATATTATTTTGTAGGTACTCCTTACATTTTTAAATTTTGTAAACCAAACTGTGGAATAATAATACCTACATATATTCATTTTTTTCATCTACAACAAAACTATTTTTTATTTATTTACATAAAAATAATGTCCTGTACAATTTTAAATAAAAAAACAATTTATTAATTGAGGTTTTAACGTTTTTGTTTTTAATAAATCAATGAAAATTCAGTCAATTTACAAATTTTTAGTCACTTTATTAGTTTTGATTCAAACACATTTAAAAAAAATGTAACAACGATGCTTTAAATTGCATATTTTTAATATTTACTCAATTGTTTTTTTGTGGTTTGATCTAAATATATTTTTTTACGAAATCAGTGTTGCCAACGTTCAATATAAGATATTTATATAATTATGTATTTATTATATTTTACACACAACAACGTGTTAATTCATTGTCTGTTGATAATCTTAACTATTACTAATAATTGTAAATTAGTACTTAATTTTTGTCAAGCTTTTCACATTTTCAACCATAGCCTTGTTTCTTCTATCCTCTTAGAATATTCTGGAACGGATTCAGTCAAGAATCATTTATCAATCAATCATTTATTTATTTGTTTTTGCCTCGAGGGGCTTTTTGGGAAAGTTTTTTTGTAAATTTTGGTTTTTTAAACACAACAACGTGTTATTTAATTATCTGTCGGTGATCTTATTACAGTTACACAGGTCACCGACTTAATAATCAGTATTTACCTTACAATACAGGACATCAGAGAAAACCTGGATCAAGACGATCGATCGGGATTTTATTGATAATATTCAATAAACCTCGATATAATGAATGTGCGTAATAACCTCATTAAATCAAATAATGAACGACAGCTGTCTCAACCTCCAATAAGAAGCAAGAAATATGCAATACAAGAATTTGCAAATGTTTTTTATTGATACATGACGTTTATCTAAGCCATATTTAGATTAAAATGTAAAAATAATTTGAATACACGCTTAATAATTAGAGTATATATATATATATATATATATATATATATATATATATATATATATATATATATATATATATATATATATATATATATATATATATATATATATATATATATATATATATATATATATATATATATATATATATATATATATATATTGATTGTCTTTGGTGTATTGTATTGCATTGTATTGACACGTTGCTCTCAAATACGAGTGCATAACTGACAGATGGTCTCATATCAAACAATCCATTGATTAAATGGATGCCAAATGCCTGGCAAAACTCCACAACAAATGTTCAAAAACATTGAGTGACTTCATATTATGTGGTTTTCATGCTCTAGTTAAGTCCTTTGCTTGGCGAGGTGTAAGAAGTCGGTAAATCGTATAGCAGCTGTGTGTTCTTCTGTTCTGGGCTTCGAACCCACTCACTTCTAGATGGCGATGTCCACCCACACAAGAAGACCACCACAGCTGCCCGCCCACTCTTCTTTGCACGTGTATCTTATAAGCGCCATATCTTTACTGCGTTGCATTGCTGCCACCTATTATTCCATTAAAACAGAATCTAGCCTAGCTTGTAGAGAAAATATCAAACTTTAGACACGTGGAGATGTCGACTTCCTTATGGCAAACACCTGTGATTGATGATATTGTAACATAAGTATTATGAAATTAGTCTCGGGTTTCCAAGACGTAAGTCACCGTAAACGTACATCATAAAGATGCTTTCGTATTCTGTTGATCGTTTTTTTTATTTGTTAATGCCTCATTTGAGCTTCGAGCGAGGCATCAATTAAATTAATTTATAAAAAAACCAACCACTAGTATAGAAAACCTAATCTACTATCGTATTTACCAGGAAACCATTACTTAATAATGTCAAGGTTTGAAAAATCAAGGCATGTCTAATATATCGAATTTGCTCTACAAACACAAGAAATAATTTCTTTTTTTTTTCTTAACTTTTTAATAGATTTTACAAATTTTGTTTTTTTTTAAAAGTAGTGCGTTTTTATTTACAAGCTGTGTTGAAATTCTATCAATTAAACACATAAATAAAAAAGCTATGTTTTTTAATTGATTTAATAAAGTTATTATTCCCAAGTGCTGTTTTATTAATTTGTAAGGTTTTGTGAGTATTTTAATTATTATACTATCATTTAAACATGTAAATAAAATACACACGTCTTGAATTGAAAAATATTATTATTCGCGAGTGTTCTTTTTTTAATTGTAAGGTTTTGTGGGTATTTTAATTATAATATTATACTATCAACAAAACATGTAAATAAAATAGCTTTGTTTTTAAATTGAATTAACAAAAATATTATTTCCAAGTGCTGTTTTATTAATTGTAAGGTTTTATGGGAATTTTGATTATTATACTATCAATTAAACACATAAATAAAATACATACGTTTTTAAATTGAATTAAAAAATATTATTATTCCCGGGTGTTCTTTTATTAATTGTTAGGTTTTGTGGGTATCTTAATTATTATGTCTTAATTAAAATTATTACTATTTGATAAAAGGATTAAATTCTGTATGGTCCAAAATATTCACGTTTTTGCTCAACTATTTATTCTTTTTTTTAATATTATATTAGTATTGCATTCAGAATAAACTTGAGGATAATAAAATCAAAAGGAAAAGACTATCAGTTAAAAAAATAGATTATATTGAAAATAGACTTCTCTGTGGTTACGACAGTAATTGTAGATCTTTTGCAAAATTACTAGAATATCCATGTTGTACAAACTGTGATTTCTACTTTCATCCTAACAGGTGGAATAGAACAAGTCTAGTACTTTCCAGTTCTTAAATACCACATATAAGTGTATTGACATTTAAAAATAAAAACATTTCAATCACTATACAATTATTATTGATATATTAGGCTGATAATTTATATCGAGGAGTGAAAAAAAAGCAATCTGATCCCCGCTAAGTGTGCCATTGTAAGACAGAAGCTTTCTCTGCATTAATTTAAATACATATCGTCGTTGTTAAGCCAAAAGTCATTAACTACACTTTTTCTGGAATTTAATTTTATTCATTATTTGTACTAAAAATATTCCAAAAGTCCTGAAAATCGTCCAATATTAAAGATAATGTATCACTAACTCACAATCGATTACCAAATGGGGGTAAATGGTCCCTTAGTCTGCCATAAATTTCATATATAAGCTGTCAATTTCCTCCTCTAAAGTTTAAGTGATCATAAACTCGATGGAAAAAACACCTCGATAGTTAAAAAATGCAATAAGGCACATTTAACCCTATTTTCTTTTTCTATAATTAACCTTATGTTGTACACTTTATGAATCAATTATTATTCATCAAATGTTTTGAATACAAATATTGTATTTTTTTTCAAGAATAAAAAATAACCTTTATTAAAGAATAAAAAATAATTTAATAATAGATGCATTCCTGAATGGAGATTAAATAATATTTTTTTGAAATAAATTCATGTTTATGAAACCGTTTTTAATGTATTTATATTGCAAATAAATCTATGTTCAGTTAAAAAAAATGTATTATATATTTTAGCAATATGTGTATTATTTTTTAAAGAAAAAAACTTGCTCAATTTGACTTGATTGTGATGTTTTTATTAAATTAAAAGTAATTGAATATTTTTATCAATTAAATTGATTTGGGTGGCCTTAATCTATTAACAAATAGCGATATTTCTTATGGTTATAAGATACAGCTTATATAAATGTGGATGTGTGCTTTTTTTATACATTTTCTTTTGAGGGTTTCGGTGGTGGAATTTGTGTAAAAGATAAAAAACAGACCGAAAATAAAACGGATGACCGTTTTGTGTTCCACATAAAGGTGACTCTATCCTGCTTTGATATTCTTTGGTTCCCAGGATATTTATCACGGCGACAACCATTGGTCTTTGAACACTAACTTTAATTAAATAAAATGTATCAAAAAAGGGATCTACAATCTATTAAATCTATTAAATCAAACCTCATCCAAGAGGGTGTTAAAACAGCTTTTAAATTATTCACAATTTTAGAGCAATGCGCCGGCTTACTATATCAATTTTTATAACAAAATAAATATAAATAATTATCAATTAATTATGAAAAATAGTACTTTCATTATTTCAAATAAAATAAAAATACTGTTGGTTAAATGTGCGGTTATAGCTCTTGAACGTAATAATTTATTTAATGAAAATATTTACTTCTTTAGTAACATGATTTATTAATAAAATTAAGACTTTGATCGGCTCATTTAAAATGAGTAGATATTCTAATTACCCCGCAATTAGCATAATAAATATAATAATAACTCACAATACTAATTAGCTATAATTTTTCCTACCAAACCTCGGCCAAGTAGGTGAAAAAACAGGTTATCGATTGCTCATAATGGTAGACCATTGCGCTTTGTAATTTGGTAAAATGTATTATTCTATTTGAATTTTCGGATATTAAACTTATAACATAATAATATTAATAAAATAAAATTAGTATTTTTAAAATTTACATCAAATTCTTGTAGTTTGTCCTATGAATATAATAATTGATGTAGATGTATATAATGTTTGTATAAATATTAGAGGTTTTCAATTGCTCAAAATTCTGGAGCACTGCGCGGTTTATCTTATAACATAATAGTATTAATAAAATAAAATCCCATTTTTTTTAAATTTGTCTTAATTGCATTCAACTTAATAGTTTGTTCCATGAATATAATAAGTATGATAAGTGTAGATGTAAAGCATATAATGTTTTGTGTAAATATCAGAGAGTTGAAATAAAATTATAAATCAATTTTATAAAGAGCTCGAATACATCAAAGCACTTTATTATTATTTTATAAATATTTTTTATTATTAAGAAGAGCCTGAAAATTAGTGGGTGTGATTTATGGTTTAGTATATATTTTTTCTTGTTTTAAAATAAATAATAAATTTAAAATGGTTGGTGATTTCTGTACCTGGAGGGTGGTCAAGCTCACCTGACGCACGTGTTCATATTCAAGACAACAACACATTCTCAGGTGTGCAACAACTATGACAGAGACAGACATATAAATACACGCATTCACCACCGCGAGAGCGAGAGAGACAGAACATTTTAACACTAAATCACGATTTATTTTGAAAAAAATATTTTTAATCAAATAAATAAAATTCACCATTATTTTTACTAGTCTTCACTATAATTAAAATTTTGATTAAATATAATAAAATATTCATCTGTTATTTCAATGCATGAAAATTTAAAACAATGCATTTATTTGTATTTGGTGCAATTTTTAGAATTTTTTTAAATTTAGAACTTTTAATTTTTTTTATATAAATGTAATATTACCTTGATTTTTGTATCTTTCACTTTTTTTCACCTTAACAATAGAACCTTAATTATTATAATTTGAAAAACAGTCGCTCAATAAGAAAAACTTTAAGCATAAATCGTTAATGGATTTTTTAATAAAATAATTATTTAATATTACCCACAAATATTTATTTAATATAATCCAAATAATTATGCTCTTTTATTTTTGTTTTTTTTATAATGTGCAGATTTTTCCTAATTAATAATACGTATTTTTATATTGTGTGTAATCTTAAAAAAGTCTTCACGGGCGTTAAATAATAAATAAAAAATATTTAAATATTAAAAGGGGGACATAAACTGGAGGGTATCTCGTGTGTTTTAAAAATATATTTTCTTAAAAATATATTCTTATTTTAGTAGAGCAAATGTCAAACTCAAGACATGCTCAGAGGCGAGATAATTTCATAAAGGCCGCAATCTCTCACTCTAATATAGCTATATCACTAATCACAGCAGTTTGTGGTAGGTTAATTCGTCTTTGCGCCTGTCACATTCAGGAAAAGAAGTTTTGTTTATAATTATTGAATGTCATTGAAGGGTTGCTTATTTGAATTCAGTACACAGTCTGTGCGAAAGAGACAGTGCCTTACAAGATATAAGTGCAAAAAAGAGATGAATGCACATTAGTTGTTGGTGAGTGAGAGAGATGTATAGAGGTAATAGCGTGCGGGAAAGAGACAGACGAGGTCCATGCTGAGTTGTGAGAATCAAATCACGCTTCACACAACACCGACCGTAACATCGATATGAATACTTCACACGGGATTTAATATTTATATTTCATTACAAATAATATAGTAAACGAATCACACAAACTGTGTAAGGAGAAGCATCAAAACAGAGCGAACCAACAAGTTATTAAGCTTATTCACAATTTATAAAAAAAAGTACTTAGTAAAACATTTTTATGTATATAATATGTTTTATAGGTGGTCAACTTATTTATCAATTGAAATGTATGTATCTTCAATTATTTATAATAATACAGAGTCTGAAAGATTTCGACTAAGTCATCATCGGAGCCTAGCATTAATTAATAATTTTTTGGACGAATTCCGATTAAATTTAACTCGATTATGATATATTTATAAGATAGATAATGACCACTTTCAGCAGGTTGAGTCGCTTATATATTTTTTTGAGCAGTGATCACTAAGGAGGCTGGAAATAACCAGGACATCAACTCTCGCCTGCAAAGTGCTAATAGGGCTAATTTCGGCATGGTACGCTTGCTCAGATCAAGATATCTAAGTAGAAGTACCAAGGTAGAATTATACAAGATGCTAATTAGGCCAGTACTAACCTACGGTGCAGAAACATGGGTTATTACCAAAACTGAAGAGGATAGGCTACTTAGGTTCGAGCGGAAGATTCTTAGGAGGATCTTGGGTCCTATTCAGGAGGCACCGGGACTATTTAGAATTAGACGGAACGATGAGATTTACTCATTATATAAGAGCGTGAACGTAGTGCAGCTTATTAGGGCTTTAACATTAGGTTGGGTTAAAGAGCAGGAGGGATAGTATCGGAAATACTATCCAGCAAGCCTGTGGGTAAGAGAAGGCAGGGTAGACCTTGGCTAGGGTGGGCGGACGAGTTCTATATGGTAGTTAGGAGTTTAGGTATTAATAACTGGAGGAGCATTAAGAGGAAGATGCTGGTGCGGGAATCCTTAGTTCATCACTGAACTGGAGTGCTTATGATGATGATGACATAATATTTGTTGCACACCTGAAATGTTCAGGTTCAGTATTAAATAAATATTGTGGTAGTATGGTGTGAAGTGGTGTAATAATCACGCGTGGGCAGGTTGGATGCACCTGAGTATGTTACTCAGCGACAGAGTGGCGCCGACCACCACCTACTTTAAAATGTGACCATATCGAACAATAATACACTCATCTCTGGATTAAACCATAATTAAAAATAATAATTAGATGGCTCACTAATACAATAACCTATCTACAAAATCACACTTCACAAGGAATATTTTTAATAGTATTTAATAAGATTTTTTGATATAAATACAACTTGGATTACAACTGAATATCATTAGCAGTAAAGCTGCATATGTATTTAAATAAATTATTGTAGATAAGTGTTTGTGTTAATCACCCATCGAATTAATTATTAGGTAAACACAAACATCATAACACTAGTTTCAACGAGGGGATTTTTACTAGTGCCTGTTGTTTTTCAAACACACGACCTAATTTACCGCATACGGCTGTGATTGGTGATCGTAATTTTTAATTCTTACCCGTTTGGAATATCATTAAGATTAAAACTGGATATTTAACTCAAGGGATTTACTCTCATTATTACGAATGATTAAATAAATAATAAGGACACACATTAAAGAGACATTAATTATTATTTTAATAATTATGTATATGTTTAGTTATTAGTTGTATACACAATGTCACCGATTTTGCTTTATTTAAAAATCGTTTCAAAATAATATATATACATTAAAATAAAAAATATACAGTTATTTATATATATTTTTTAATTTATCCTCTGAGCTATTTTGGTAATAAATATAAAATATATCGATGGTCAAGAGCACAAATAACGCATGTTACATTTAATAAATAGATTTATAAATTCGCTTTAATTAATGAACAAGTATACAATATAAAGTAAATAAACTAAGGATTTCACATTAAAATAGGCGTTTATTTGGAAGTGCGTATATTCTTTTACTCTTAATTGAATAAAATGATGTTTATTATTTGGGAAAAATCTCTCCCAAACTTCGCCTAGTTAACCGCAAACAGCTGTGATTATTGATGATCGTAATATAATATTTAATTCTTACCTGTGTGGAATATCATTAAGATTAAAACTGCATATTTATCTCGTAAAGGGATTTATTCTCATTAGATAATAAATAATAAGGACACACAAAAAAGAGACATTAATTAATTTTTTCCTATTATTGAATTTTCTTTACAAATATAATGGAAAAAGCATATTTTTTATAATACAAATCACCCAAAAAAATATAGTTTACTTACTAATTGTGTAGTATATTTATTTAAATATATTTTAAGAAAGACATCTATGGCTGTATAACTAATTTGAAAAAAAAAACTAACAAGTTTTGAACCCAGTACCGCCATCTATAGGACAAAATACTAACTATTTCAATACATTTTATTTTTATTTATTATTAAAATAACATCTTTCCCAAAACTGTCCACGTTCATGCCATTCAAATTCTCCGACATGAAATTCCTTGTCTATTACCAAAAGATTTAGTTTTTCATTTGCAACCGGATTCCATTTTATAAGTCCGCTGCTTTCTGGTGTTGGATCTCTGAAAATACAATAGTTATTATTAATTGGATTTAACTAATTTCTAACTAGATATAACGAATGTATCTCCTGGATTATTTTTATAGTATTGTTTTATAATAAAATCTCTCACAACGAGTATAATCGTTACTGTCGATAAGAATGTCAGACAACTGCATGTACCTACATATAAATATGAAGATGGCAGACCAAGTAGATGAGTCTGAGTGAGACAATTTTTAGTGTTGTCTTCGTCAAAATCATCTGCTTGGTCCGCTATCTTGATATCCGGCCTTCTAATATCGAAGGTGTCGAATCACTCCATACATTGTAACTAGTGAACGCGCCTTTTTCATTCACCGCAAGAATTTATTACTAATTGCTTATTTGATTTAAATTAAAATATATTAATAATGTAGCCAGATAATGGTTTATCGAGTTTGTTATTAATTTATTTGATCATTGATTGAATAAATATTTTTATATTGATTTTTTGCATTCGCGGCGTAAGCGCATTTTAATTTCGACTATACCTCACCTCTGAGTTTGTCTAAAGTTATCTGTTTAATATTACCATTTATTAAGGAAATGCTATAAAAAATTAAATGTTTTAATAAGCGGTTAAATGTTTTAATAAGGTTATTGGGTATATTAAATAAATTTATATATTAATTTGGTTGTACGTTTGTGCCTGTTCTAACATCAGAACGGAAATATAAATGTTGCTATTTAAATATCCATGGGGCGTTTATAAAAAAGTGCACACGACCGAATTATAATCTGTGAAATTTTCACGCCAGTTTAGGTATATTTTAAAAACAAAACCTAAACCTAACTTATTTGACTTCTTGCCTAATAAGATACGGTTAATTTAAATAAATTTAAAGCTAAAAGTGCATCAAGCAATACAGACAGCACGAACACATTAACAAATTGATTGTGTGGATTATCATAATTTTCTTCCAGGGGACACTTTCATTGTAACGGGTGGGGCAAAAGTCCCGCCACCATCTTGGTTATGTGACGTTTAGATCAGTTTCGTTACTATTTCTGTGGCGTATATCATGGCGTGCAATCAAAATAGTAGCCGGACTTTTGCCCCACCCGTTATACTTTACGTAAAACTTACCCGTGTTTGGAAAAATTAGTCCACATTTTAGTGACATTTTTTCTTACAGTCAAGTCTGTGTCTGTGGCTTTTGATTCGTTAACAAATATCGTAGATCCCACATAAGTTGTATCGTCTCCATGAAGAGCGCCGTGTTTTCCTGGTGGAAAACCATATTTAATTGTGACAAAATTAATATTGCCACTATACTGGAACCTATAAAGGTATATTTTATCCCCAAGCCCCAATCTCCTTTTTAAAACAGCGTAAATTCCTCCATTAAAGAACAAATCACTCAAGTATTCCTCGGCTGATTGGTCTTTAGACACGCCTTCTTTAGCATATAATCTCTTCAGGTTGATTTCAGTCTCTTTTTCGTCATCAACCATCAAATGTTTGGGGAACAGAGACAGGAAGTTCTGATTCATTAAGTCTTGTTCTGTGAATCGATACACATCTTTGAATAGAAGTCCTTCGTTTTCACAATACCCCACAATGGTCGGTACGTGGTTGTACTGTCCGCTTTTTAAAATATCAATGGGTTCTTTATCCAGGAAAGCCTCTGGATGAGGTTTTTCAATTACGGTTACAAATTGAAATATTTCCCCAGCTCTCTCGCTGATTTCATCCAAAACTCCATTCGCAGCAACCACCAGTGTTTTTGCATCTACCTTTCGCAGACTGTCGAGTATCTCTTCTTTACTTTGATTGGGATCTATGGATAATTTTTGCATAAGATTGCCGTTGACGTTTGAAGGGTCTCTGTTCCTAGACCACGAATTTGTTGTAGATCCAGACTGCAATATGGCCTTATGGAAGAGACCCTTTGATTGTGGAGACAGCATGTGGAACTCAACAGAAGTACTTCCTGCGCTGATACCAAACAGGGTTATATTGGTTGGGTCGCCTCCAAAACTGTGGATGTTCTTAGAAATCCACTTTAATGCCAGGTTTTGATCTTTGAGCCCTGCGTTTCCCGGCACTTCAGGAGTGTCCAAACACAGGAAACCCAGAACCCCCAGTCTGTAGTTAATTGAGACATAGATTACGTCGTTATCGAGTAAATATTCAGGGTTTAAAAAGTCACTGTCTCCAGCCCCATGGACAAATCCTCCACCGTGGATATACACCATTACTGGAAATCTTTCACCACCGAGTTTAGGTGTGTGGACATTTAAAAAAAGACAATTCTCTTCCCCAGCTGCAACTTGATTAAGCATGTCATATTGTGAACAAATAGGTCCATGGCGTTTTGCTTCTTTTACTCCCGACCATGGCTTTATGGCTACAGGTGCCTAATTGACAAAAAAATCATATTGAAAGGTATATATTACTGCCTAAAAAAATATTCTATTTACATTAAAACTATTAAATCTATAAAATAACAATTATGGAATCAAAATACGTCTATATACGTCGCGAATCGATACCACTGATATATTTGTAGGCCATAAAACTAGATCTAGTGGACCAATCAGATGAGTTAGATAGAGAAAACACTTACTCAGACTCGAGTACTTGGTCAGCCATCTTGATATTTATACATCCAGTTATATGCCCTGCTAATACATCGGTGGTTTCCCATGAATACAAAATACAAGGGCAGTAAATTAAATTTTTCAATAAATAACAATTTTGAATTACAAGAAACTTAATAACCAACTATTTGGCTACATTTAAAATTTATTTTACTTTAAATCGGATATCAAAAAAGTGCCTCAACTGGTTAATTTTAAATAAAATATATTATAATATTTATTTTGTTGACATTCTCTTCATAATCATAAGCAATTTGGATTCCAAAATGAAACTATTTTATTATAAATTATTTTTTCGCAATACCAGTTATTAAATATATAATAAGAAAGTGTATTTAATAATAAAAAAATGAATATCATTGACCTCCAACTTTGTGATTGAGACAGTGTTAAAGAACATTTTATAAATTATTATTTATGAAATAATGATTACAATTAGGAGTTCAAAAAACATCTGATTAATAAAATAAATACACGTGATATCTTGAATCAATAGAAATTGATAATAATTGTTTGTTTTTTAATGTCCATTTAGAAGAATACATTTGTTAATAAATAAGTTATTATATTTGACTACCAAAAATGTTTCATCAAATTTATTGGCATGTTGATAATAATATTTACTATTTTGATGAAATAAATATCGATGATAGGTAATCTGATATGTCACAAAACTATTAATTTATTATTACGTAATTGTCAATATATTCATAAAACAAACCTTGAATCTCAATAATCCAATTGGTGGTTCGGCATAGGGAATCCCTAGAAAACTAATAACCTCTCTTCCCCGAGGTAATTTATTCTTAAATCCCTGTAATAAACCTTCTGATACTTTAACGACATGTTGTTCCTCCATGATGTAATAATCACAACTGGTATTTCTATCATTTCGTCCGCATATTAATAAGATATAAACAAGGTTGCGAAAAATATTATAAAAAAAAATTAACACCACAACCGAAACCAGCTTGTAATCAATATTATAAATATATATCAGTTGAAGTGTAAATTAATTTAAATAATTTTGAGTGTGTGTATTTTAAATGTCACCGGTCATTGTCGCTCTCTCAAGGTTGAATGTATTAATATACAGAATAAATCTTTATTAATTTTTTAAAATTTATTTATTGACGTATTTTCTCTCGTACTCTTTGTGTTCTGGCAACGAAAGGATTATCAATCATTGAACTGTTTTCGGCAATGTCTAAAATCTTCTGTTGATTTTTGTCAAAGGGTAGCCATTTTAATCCACCATTGTAGGGTTCTGGTGTTGGATTGCTGTAATAATAATAAATAAATATCAATAATAAATTATGAATTAAAAAATGTATGGAGAGTGCTCTGTAAATTACAATAATAATCCGCTTAATCTGCAAACGTGATAACTCCACTTAAAAAAAACTTAAACTACAACAAGATTTAGTAAAAAAATCATGTGTCACTTTAATATTGCCCCTCCACAATTTGATTTATTTTATTTTATGTTACAAATTTTGATTTTTGGACACAACAACGTGTTAATTAATTGTCTGTCGGTGATCTTAACTATTACTAGTTACACAGGTCACCGACTTAATAATCAGTATTTACCTTACAATACAGGAAATCAGAGTAAACCTGGATCAAGATGATCGATTGGGATTTTATTAATATTAATAACCGATCAAATAAATTTAAAATAATCACTTGAGCGGGATTTGAACATTTGAACAACTAAAAAACTGTGACTATGGGGTCACAGTTTTTTTACCCCCTTGAGCAAATTATTCATAATTTTTTTTCCTTGTTAGGTGGAATTTTATGTCACCTTTGAATATTAAAAAAAATATAGCAATTATTCTCGTCATTATTGGTGCCATGTTTCCAAAAGGTTTGATTTGAAGTAAAATCGAAGTATCCTTACCCGTATTTAGCGAAATTACTCCATAGACTCAAAAATAGTTGTCTAATTCGCATGTCCTTTTCGTTTATCTCCTCTTCAATGATATAAATATTTTCACTGAGATACAGCATATCAAAACCATGGCCACACTCCTTACAATCAGTTCCAGTGACCATCTTTAAATAGAATCCCATGTCACCTTCGTAGGAGACCGAATAGACGAATTGTGGTACATTTTTAGCCATCCTCTGCTGGATGCCCATGTGGATACCTTCCAAAAATAAAAGATCCGATAAATACTCTCCCACCCTGTCCTCTTCATTCCCATACAGCTCGTCTATCAACCCCATGTCCAGTTGATCTTGTTTGAAGATAGGTTTGAAGTAGTTGCCTTCACGTGTAGAGAAACCAGTTATGACAACTACATCAGTATGGAAATCGCCATTTTTAAACATTTCCACAGGGTGTTTACTCAAAAATGGCTCCACTCCATCGAAGACCTTTTCGACGGTCGGTACAAAAGCAAACAATCCCCCACGACTGATGGTATCCGAGTTTAAACATTCACGAGAAACTGTAACCAATGTTTCGACGTCTATGGATTGAAGCTCTTCCAAGATATTTTCACCGGGAATTTTCAGTTTGTCGAACAGTTTTTTGTTTATATCTTGTGGGTATTTTGTGAACGCCCACGGGTTCGTACAAGATCCAGCTTGGAGGATTACCTTGTTGAATAGACCTTTGGAAAGAGGCGACATCATTTGATACTCCAATGCTGCTGCACCGGCACTGATACCAAATACAGTAATGTTATTTGGATCGCCATTGAAAGCTTGTATGTTGGCTTTGATCCATGCCAATGCCATCGTTTGATCTCGAAGACCTGCATTTCCAGGAACATCAGGTGTGTCCAGGCAAAGGAAGCCCAGAATTCCCAGTCTATAAGAAATGGATACATACACCACATCTTTTTCAACTAACAAATCTCCCCCGAAATACTCGGCTGAAGAAGATCCACTCACAAATCCTCCCCAATGAACATAAACCATCACTGGTAGTGGATCAGGTGTTTCTCCAGGTAAATAAGGCGTGTGAATATTTAAATAGAGACAATCTTCTGCACCGTTATAAATATTATGTATCATTTTCCCCGTTGGACAATTTAAAATTATTCCTTTGCTAATATCATGACTTGGCAACAGCGGGCTGGGGTCCTAAAATTATAAACAAATAAAATTAAAATTCTAGTTGAACACTATGAACCTCGATATATGTACCTATATGTATAAATATAAATATGACGGACCAAGTAGATGAGTCGAACTACAATCAAGGTAATTAACAGTATTTAAACAACATCAATGAAGAGCGATGTGCACTTTTATCGAGAATTAGGATTACCTGACATTTAGCCGAATGTAAACAATCAGTGTTGCCAGACTCAGATTCTACTTGGTCCGCCATCTTGATATTTATTCATCCAGTTGTCTGGCATTTTAATATCGATAGAATCGCTTTAATCCGTTCCAGATCCTTATTACGTTTTTTTCCATTAGAAATGACCAAATGTTCTCAAATCAAATTCTGTTATGCTATTAAAAATATTAAAATTTAAATACATAGGATAAATCTTGGCAAAATGGGTGAATTTCTTTTGAATTTTCAATGATAATAATTTTATTTTTATTATTATGTTATACAATTGTTATCCGAAAATTCATATAGAATAATAAAATTGACTAAATAATAAAGCTATATGTACTAATCAAAAATCTATATAAAAACCTGTTTTTTTTACTATCTTTGCCGAGACTGGTGTTGGAATTTTAAATAGAAAGTTCGAAAATAAATGTATTACTAACAATTAATTTGATATAAGAATTTCATATAATGATTTAAAAAATATATTTTTCGTAGAAAATTTGATTTCCTACATTTTTTTTTTATCTATAGATAGAAAAGAATTTAATAAAAATATAAGCCATGCAGTGGTCTAAAATTTTGAGACATTAAAATTATTTTCTTCTTTTCATCCTTATTGATCATGTCAATAAGGATAAATCAAATAAAGTTAATGGTTGCAATACTTAAAAGCATAAAAATTATAGATTTGCGCATCCTTCTGGATGATCGTATTCTAAACGAAGGTCGTATATCAAGTTGAATCTATGAATTACCATTTCGATTTGACTGCAGTGTGGTTTTTCCTTTCCAGCATCTTTTATTCCAAGCCACGGCTTTATCGGCACTGGAGACTGAAATATTTATTTATTTAATCAGCTGTCGACTTTTAGATTGTGTAAAAATATTATTAATATTTTTACTTTGAATCTTAATTGTCCCACTGGTGGTTCAGCAAAAGGTATTCCTCGAAAACGATGTATTATTTTCCCTCTGTTCGATTTTTCAGTAAGACCTTTAACCAATCCTTCCTGGACTTTAACGATCGGTTCACTCATTTTAAATTAATTTAATTAAACAGGTACGTGTTCACTGGTCAGCGTCTCATTGAGCACTGATAAAATTTACAATCTCGCGTATTTTTTTTTATATTCATACAAAATTGTTGTTGACAAGGTGAAAAAGTCAGTGTGAGATAAAATAACTCTCTTCTCTTATCACAAGTATGACTCTTTCTTACAACGTGTCTTTAATTGAACTTCAAATATTTTAAAGACTTTCACGTAATTCACGCCAACACGATTACAAAATGAACAATTTAAAACGAGCCAAATTATTTCCTCCTACGCTACTACGCAAATATAGTAAAGAGTTTTGCCATACGCCCGTATTCTGCATGCATACATTTAAGGAAGGTAACTATTCACACTTCCCTTCCTTAAATTTGACGTTTATGATGACACTTTATGAATATGAATCAGTATCGCTCCCTGGCTCCAGTCTCCGCCCTTCAGCCCTGATCAGCATCCAGTCTTCGACTAGTCAGTCTCCCTGTTACTGTACATGGTCTACCAATCGAAGATTTTTCTTAAAACAAATTTAATTCGGTAACGTCAGTTGCACATAAAGTGTCATCATAAACGTCAAATTTAAGGAAGGCAAATGTCAAATTTAAGGAAGGGAAGTGTGAATAGTTACCTTCCTTAAATGTATGCATGCATTCAGAATACGGGGGATAGTATTAATAATAATCGAAGATCCTCAAACTGTCATTAATTTTATTAAAATTATTTTATTATGACAGTTTGAGTTTTGACTGATCCAGCGTATAATATCGTAAGTGCAAAAAAAACCTGTGTGCTCTTAAGTCTTTATGGAACTGAGCCACACATTGTATGTATAAAATGTATGAAACGTCCACAAATGTTTATTTTTAATCATTATTTAACCTATTAAATGGGACTTTTTCGAAATAGTAAAATAGTCCTATTTGACCGGCAATTAATGTAGATTCATTCATTATCTATAACACATTTCATGTCTCTGTCAATAGAAGGAATTTAATTGTAAACTGTTATATGTTATAAATAATAATTAAGCCGAGTGACACGTGACAGGCAGTGTTACCAGATTGAATATGTGGCTTAGTTCCATAAAGACTTAAGAGCACACAGAATTTTTTTACACTTATATACACGATATTATACACTGGAGCAGTCGATTTATAAATATGTTTTTTGGCTTGTTTGGTTTTTTTTAATGGTAGAATTTTTTAAGAAAAATGTTTCGAAAAACATCAGGTGTATTTTTCTTGTATATTTTTTTGACACTAACCTTTTGTATCAATTTTGCACACAATTTTGCAATTTTACAATACGAAATTTCACAGTTTCGAATGAGTTTTTTGTAAGTCATGCATACATTGTATTATTTGATTTGACACAGTCGTATTCAGTAAAATGCATACATGATAGCTTTCCCTCATACTTGAGTAAATCATCTGTAAAATGGAAGATTACAGCTGTCGATGCCAGTCTCACAGCTGTATTACTTGATTTTGACAGCCATTAAATTCAATTATTTCAGCTGTCAAAATCAAGTAATCCAGCTGTCACGTTGACAGTGACAGGTGAAATCATCCATTTTGACAGATCATTTACTTGAGTGAAGTGGCAGCTATCATGTTTGCATTTTACTGAATACGACTGACAGTTATTAATTGTAAAATTGCCCCCGAGTGTTGCCCATTAACAAATGACAATTATATTAAATAGAAAACAAACATATTTCTCCATACAAATTTTGCCGTATTTAGGATACTGATTAAATAATGAATTTCTAAATGGAATCTGTTTTATTCTACAAACACCTTAATAACAAAATATCATTGAGAATCTATACAAAATATTATTCTTTCAAATGCTATTGTACATTTTCCTCCAAAATTTAACTCTCTCCGGTAGTGGATTACTTCTCTTTACCATTTCTGTTCCGATATCCATAATATACAACTTCTCTTCTGTAACAGGCTGCCAAATAGTTTTTATCAAGCTTGTCTTCGATGGAGTGGGATTTCTGTAATATTTATTAAAATAAATTATATAATTGCAGATTGTATATATACGTAATGACAAAACTCACCCGAATTTAACAAAATCAGTCCACATTTTAACCATTCTACTTCTCACTATGAGATCTTTTGCTGGTATATTACTTTCATCTAGATAGAAACACCTGGATAAATAAGTCATTTCGTCTCCGTGACATGCACCTTGTTCTTTTACATTCATTGTTGATTTCACAACATTCAGTTTACCGTCATGTGAAAATTGGTACAGGTAAATCTTTTTGTCTGTGTGTTTTATTTTGTTATCTAAAGTGGTTATAATAGCACCAATGAAGAGCAAATCTGATAGGAAATTGTTGACATGATCATCGGGGTTTTTGTCTTCAAAAGCATGTTTATAGAGAGTACGTAAATCTTCATCGGTATTTTCCCTGTCTTTATAAAAATACTGCGGCACATAGTCAATGTATCTGTGTTGTTTTAGTTTAGCTACGTGAGATTCGTAGAAAGGCTTGAATAAAATGCCTTCTTTCTCACAAAAGCCCATCAATGTTGGAACTGAGGCGAAATTTCCCTCCCTGATTAATTTTATCGGTTCTTCTGCAAGGAACGGTTCGATTCCCGGGAATTTTTTTTCCACAACCGGGGCAAATGAGAAGAACTCACTCACTTTTATGTCGTTGTCATTTTTTAGCTTATATGATGCTTTGATCAAATCATCGCCTTTTTGATTTTTAAAAAATTCTAGGGCGGCTTCGGGACTTTCAAATGTTCCGCCCATCCTTTCAACCAATCTCTTAGCTATATTTAGAGGATTTCTAGATCTAACCCACGGACAGAGAGCTGATCCTGATTGTAAGATGACTTTTTGAAATAATCCCCTGGACATCGGGGATAATACATGATATTCTGTAGCCGCAGCTCCTGCACTTAAACCAAGCAATGTTACATTTTCGGGATCACCTCCGAACATTTCAATATTCTCTTTCACCCAACGAAAAGCAAGAGTCTGATCCCTCAATCCGTTATTTCCACTCGCTTCTGGTATGTCAAGACATAGGAATCCAAAAATATGCAATCTATAATTGATCGATACGAAGATCGTGTCTTGTTCCACTAAAAAATCAGGGCTAAATAGATCGAAACTTCCCGATCCATTAATGAAACCTCCACCGTGAATATGAATCATCACTGGTAGTTTTTTCGATGAAGCATTTTTAAGGTCAATGTCTGGAGTTGACACATTAAGATAAAGGCAATCTTCATTTCCAGCAGTATTTCTTGTCATCAATGGAATTTGTAGACACACGTTGTTTTCTTTACTTGCATCCCTGATTCCATTCCACCCTTTGTGTGGTACTGGGGGCTGAAAATTTATTAAATAGGTATATTTTTAAGGAGTTTACAAAACAATTACATCTTACCTTGAATCTTAAATCCCCGACTGGTGGCTGTGCATAAGGAATCCCCAAGAAACAATTATATTTATTTCCACTGGGACTCCTCATAACTCTACCCCTGAGACTTCCTTGCTTAATGGTAACTACAGGACCCTCCATTTTAAAGATTTCAGCGACTGTTCGTGTGAACAACTGAACTGAAATGAACTTAAACTCGGAGCTATCTTTTATGGTCACAGCAAATGTCTCATAAATATTTTAAATTTAACTGACTGAACCACATAAATAATGATGTCTTTTATAACAAAATGATAAGCGCAAAAAATATTTACGCAATTACAATAATAAATAATAAAAAATATTACACCCATCATTAGACATTGGTATCAGGGATCAACAATATTCTAAATAATAATAAATATAATACGTGAATATGAATCATAACTGGGAGTTCTTTGAAAGTAGCATTCCCAAAATCGATGTCTGGAGTTGAGACATTTAAATAAAGGCAATCTTAATTTCCAGAAGTGATATTTTAAATAGAATGGTTGAAAATTTTTATGAAAAATTAATTACATTTTTAGTATGTGGTCATGTTGGGTTTGTTACCCCTGAAAACTTATAACTATTTTGTAGAACGTTTGACTTCTAACATTTTTCTCTAATGATAGAATATAATTTAATTAAATGTTATCCGCGCAGTGCTCTATAATTTTAAGATATTGAAATTCTCTTAATTTTTTTAGCCTTATTGATCATGTGAGATAATCCTTGCAATTCTTAAATGCTTAAAAATTATAGATTGCTTCTATTCTGGATGATCATATTCCGAACGAAGGTCGTATATGAAGTTGGAATATATAATATAGAATCTATAAATTGCCATTTCGATTTGACTGCAGTGTGGTTTTTCCATATTACTAAGTAGCGTAATTTTAACGGAAATTTTCAATTTGTGAATGTTTTTTATTATGTTCTGTTTGGTTTTTTAATATGACGGTTATATTTTGAGTTTTGATTTAATTTTTCTTTAAAGTAGTTTTTTTATCAATTAGAAGAATTTCTTAAATATTTCTAAAATTAATAAAGTTTTTTATCACAATAAAAATCATTAAGAGATATAAGATATGTACATTAATTATGATTAAATAATTATATAAAATATAATTTTTCCATCTGGCAACCCGGGCCCGAAACGTCACTCCCCTTGAATATTATTTATGAATAATTTAATACGATATTCATAAAGTGATAACACTCATCACAATATTTAAAAACCGAGTCTCTCAAAAAATACTGCTTTTTGAGAAATGTCATTTATTATGCATTATTAAGTATCTCTAATATTATTTTGAAATTAATAAAATATAATTATCATTAAAACACCCGATTCGAGATTTTAGATATGTTTTAATTGTAGTAAAATAATTATATAAAATATTATTCTTCCGTCTGGTAACACTGATGGTTGAGGGATCCGTACAGACAGACATATAACATACCTACACACACGTTCAACAATTATATCTATAAATAAAATTTACTTTGAATCTTAATTATTCCACGAAAGCGATGTATTATTTTTCCCTAGTTTGACTTTTCAGTAAGACCTTATCACAAGTATAATAAAAGTGTGAGGTGTCTTAACATGTCTCGACTCTTTCTTACAATGTGTCTTTAATTGAAGTTCAAATATATTAAAGACTTTCACGTAATGGCAACACGATTACAAAGTAAATAATTTAAAACGAGCCATTATTTATTGCGGGTCCAGAAACCACGCAAATTTAGTGAACAGGTATTACACTAATATCAAATACTCTCTCATTAACAATAATAGAAGATTCTCAAACTTTCATAATAAAGTATCATATTATTTATACGTATATTTTTTGGCCGGTTTTAAATTATTTTTGTTTTGTATGTTTCTTGCATAGTTTTTTAACACTTATTATTGGCATTATGTGGAACGGGTTGTTGCCGCCATGATTGTGGGTCCGATGTATCAGTGCAGGAGTGAGTGTTGAAATGAAAGATGAGAGTCACTGGCCAGTGTTTATTTGGAGGTTAAATATACAAAGGAGGAGCGCCTGTCAGCGGCATGCTTCCCGTCCGAGGCTCGTGACACAAGAGGAAGGACGCGGGATGGTAGCTGTTCGCGGTAGCTGTTAGCGGCCAGCTGGAAGTGCATAAATACATATCTGCGCTGTCCAGATGGCGCTACAGCATGATTGGCAATTTTACAGTTTCGAATGAGTTTTTGACATGCATACATACATAGTATTATTTAACTACTTTGATATTTGAAAGCGGCAACACTCGCAGTCTGAGAAATCTCAAGACGCGTCATTTCACAGTCATTCATTATAAAATTAATACTCAGTGTTGCCCGCTAACAAATGACAATTGAATTAAATAGCAAACATTTTTATCTATTCAAATTTTGCGTTATTTAGGATACTGATTAAATAAGGAAATTATAAACAAATATGTTTTATTCTAAAAACACCTTAATAACAAAATATCATTGAAAAGCAATACATAATATTATTCTTTCAAATACTGTTGTACATTTTCCGCCAAAATTGAATCCTCTCAGGAAGTGGATTTATTTTCATCGTCAATTCTGTTCCGATATTCATAATATATAACTTCTCTTCTGTAACAGGCTGCCAAATAGTTTTTATCAAACTTGTCTTTGATGGAGTGGGATTTCTGTAATATTTATTAAAATGAATTTCATAACTGCAGATTGGATACATACATAATAACAAAACTCACCCGAATTTAACAAAATCAGTCCACATTTTAACCATTCTACTTCTCACTATGAGATCTTTTGCTGGTATATTACTTTCATCTAGATAGAAACACCTGGATAAATAAGTCATTTCGTCTCCGTGACATGCACCTTGTTCTTTTAGATTCATTGTTGATTTCACAACATTCAGTTTACCGTCATGTGAAAATTGGTACAGGTAAATCTTTTTGTCTGTGTGTTTTAATTTGTTATCTAAAGTGGTTATAATAGCACCAATGAAGAGCAAATCTGATAGGAAATTGTTGACATGATCATCGGGGTTTTTGTCTTCGAAACCACGTCTATAGATATTATGTAAATCATCATCGGTATTTTCCTTGTCTTGATAAAAATACTGCGGCACATAGTCAATGAATCTTTTTTGTTTTAGTTTAGCTATGTGAGATTCGTAGAAACGCTTGAATAAAATGCCTTCTTTCTCACAAAAACCCATCAATGTTGGAACTGAGGCGAAATTTCCCTTCCTGATTAATTTTATCGGTTCTTCTGCAAGGAACGGTTCGATTCCCGGGAATTTTTTTTCCACAACCGGGACAAATGGGAAGAACTCAGTAATTTTTATGTCATTGTCAGTTTGTAGCTCAAATGATGTTTTGACCAAATCTTCGCCTTTTTGATTTTTTAAAAACTCCAGAGCGGCTTTAGGACTTTCAAATTTTCCGCCCATCTTTTCAACCAGTCTCTTAGCTATATTTAGAGGATTTCTAGATCTAACCCACGGACAGAGAGCTGATCCTGATTGTAAGATGACTTTTTGAAATAATCCCCTGGACATCGGGGATAATACATGATATTCTGTAGCCGCAGCTCCTGCACTTAAACCAAGCAATGTTACATTTTCGGGATCACCTCCGAACATTTCAATATTCTCTTTCACCCAACGAAAAGCAAGATTCTGATCCCTCAATCCGTTATTTCCACTCGCTTCTGGTATGTCAAGACATAGGAATCCAAAAATATTCAATCTATAATTGATCGATACGAAGATCGTGTCTTGTTCCACTAAAAAATCAGGGCTGAATAAATCGAAACTTCCCGATCCATTAATGAAACCTCCACCGTGAATATGAATCATCACTGGTAGTTTTTTTGATGAAGCATTTTTAAGGTCAATGTCTGGAGTTGACACATTAAGATAAAGGCAATCTTCATTTCCAGCAGTATTTGTTGTCATGATTGGAATTTGTAGACACACGTTGTTTTCTTTACTTGCATCCCTGATTCCATTCCACCCTTTGTGTGGTACTGGGGGCTGAAAATAAATTAAATAGGGATATTTTTAAGGAGTTTACAAAACAATTACATCTTACCTTGAATCTTAAATCCCCGACTGGTGGCTGTGCATAAGGAATCCCCAAGAAACAATTATATTTATTTCCACTGGGACTCCTCATAACTCTACCCCTGAGACTTCCTTGCTTAATGGTTACTACAGGACCCTCCATCTTAAAGATTTCAGCAACTGTTCGTGTGAACAACTGATCTAAAATGAACTTGACCGCGTAGCTATCTTTTAATGGTCACCGCAAATGTCTCATAATTTTTTAAATTTATTTTATGTTTAACTCACTGAACCACATAAACAATGAAGTTTTATATAACACAATGATAAGCGAAAAAAATATTTACACAATCATAAATTTAAAAAAACATTACAACCATCCTTAGACATTGGTATCAGGAATCAACAATATTCTGAATATTTTAAAAAAAATATTCAAATGTGCCTATAAATAAAAAGATTAACTTAATAGCTTAGAGGATAAGACGCCTGACTACAAATACTGTGGTCATGGGTTTAAATCTCGCTCATTTAAAAAAAAGGTTTGATCAGGGAAAGGTTTGACTGACTGAGAGATCGGGAATAATCTTAATAAAAACCCGATCGATCGTCTTGATCCCGGTTTATTCTGATTTACTGTATTGTAAGGTAAATACTGAGGCGATTATTAAGTCAGTGACCTTTGTACCTAGCAATATTTAAGACAGGTAAAGATTTGAAAAAAACCTTATAAAAAGCCCCTCGGGGCGTATATAAATAAATAAATAAATATATTTTGTATGCATTACTACTTAGTTTGCATAAAAATGATATAGTAAACATGAGTATTTTTTTTTTGTTATTACATATGTAAGTCATATTAAGCCATTGAAAAGACTGACAATGTATTTGGAACACTTTATTTAACTAAACAGCAATCAAATGTTATCTATGCATATTCATAATGGAAATTTGTTGATATTTTGGTAATGAATTAATAAACTATTAATATTTCTGCTATATTACACTATACAACATTAGAAAAATTATTAATATATCAAATGTTGTCATACATTTTCCTCCAAAGTTTAACTCTCTCCGGTAGTGGATTACTTCTCATTACCATTTCTGTTCCGATATCCATAATATACAACTTCTCTTCTGTAACAGGCTGCCAAATAGTTTTTATCAAACTTGTCTTCGATGGAGTCGGATTTCTGTAAAATTTAATCATATAAATTTAATTATTTTAATTTCGAATTAAAAATCTTACCCTGATTTGGCGAAATCGGTCCACATTTTGACCATTCTACTTCTCACTATGAGATCTTTTGCTGATGCCAGGTCATCGTCTATATAGAAAGACTTGGATAAATAGGACAAATCATCTCCGTGGCATGCACCTTGTTCTTTTAGATTCATCACTGATTTTATGGTGTTCAATTTACCATCATGCAAAAACTGGTAGAAGAAAATTTTTTTGTCTGTGTGTTTTATTTTGTTATCTAAAGTGGTTATAATAGCACCGGTGAAGAGCAAATCTGATAGAAAATTGTTTACATGATCATCGGGGTTTTTGTCTTCAAAATCAAGTTTATAGAGAGTACGTAAATCATCATCGGTATTTTCCCTGTCTTTATAAAAATACTGCGGCACATAGTCAATGTATCTGTGTTGTTTTAGTTTAACTACGTGAGAGTCGTAGAAATGCTTGAATAAAATGCCTTCTCTTTCACAAAAACCCATCAATGTTGGAACTGAAGCGAAATTTCCCTCCCTGATTAATTTTATCGGTTCTTCTGCAAGGAACGGTTCGATTCCAGAGAATTTTTTTTCAACGACTGGCACAAATAAGAAGACCTCTGTCATTTTTATATCAAAATCATTTTTTATTTCAAATGCGGCTCTGACTAAATCTTCGCCTTTTTGATTTTTTAAAAACTCGAATGCGGCTTCGGGACTTTCAAATGTTCCGCCCATCCTTTCAACCAATCTCTTAGCTATATTTAGAGGATTTCTAGATCTAACCCACGGACAGAGAGCTGATCCTGATTGTAAGATGACTTTTTGAAATAATCCCCTGGACATCGGGGATAATACATGATATTCTGTAGCCGCAGCTCCTGCACTTATACCAAACAATGTTACATTTTCGGGATCTCCTCCGAACATTTCAATATTCTCTTTCACCCAACGAAAAGCAAGATTCTGATCCCTCAGTCCGTTATTCCCACTCGCTTCTGGTATGTCAAGACACAGGAATCCAAAAATATTCAATCTATAATTGATCGATACGAAGATTGTGTCTTGTTCCACTAAAAAATCAGGGCTGAATAAATCGAAATTTCCCGATCCATTAATGAAACCTCCACCGTGAATATGAATCATAACAGGGAGTTTTTTGGTAGTAGCATTCCCAAAATCGATGTCTGGAGTTGAGACATTTAGATAAAGGCAATCTTCATTTCCAGCAGTTCTTTTTGTCAGCATTTGAACTTGTAGACATGCGTTGTTTTCTTTACTTGCATCCCTGATTCCATTCCACCCTTTGTGTGGTTCTGGGGGCTGAAAAGTGATCAAATTGGGATATTTTTAAGGAGTTTACAATACAATTACATCTTACCTTAAATCTTAAATCCCCGACTGGTGGCTGTGCATAAGGGATCCCTAAGAAACAATTGATTTTGTCCCCCTTAGGGCTCTTTATAACTCTACCCCTGAGACTTCCTTGCTTAATAGTAACTACAGGACCCTCCAT
Source organism: Agraylea sexmaculata (assembly GCA_022606485.1). Classification (NCBI taxonomy): domain Eukaryota; kingdom Metazoa; phylum Arthropoda; class Insecta; order Trichoptera; family Hydroptilidae; genus Agraylea; species Agraylea sexmaculata. Next base: position 38,723 of record JAGTTH010004683.1, read on the forward strand.
TTTAAAGATTTTAGGAAATATTCGAATTGATAGCTATATTTATATACTCTTTTATAATTATGTCTATCGTCTTGTAGAGCAAACTTTATCAGCAATAGTTAAAATGTAACTATTTGAACAAACATTTGTAAGGATTATTTTATACGACAAAATGATAAGCACAAAAAGTATTGACGCAGATTACCAAATTATAATTAATAAATTATTCTTCCTTAAGAGAAAAAAATACTCATTGGATCGTATAATTTAATTTGGTTAATCACATGTAAAACCAAGTCGGATTTGAATAAAATTCATTTAGAAATCGGGAGAAAGAAATAATAATATGCGAGGCTACAAAAACTGAGGTCATGGGTTCGAATCCCGCTTAAATAAAAAAAAAAGATTTAATCGGTTATTAAGGCTGTGAGATCGGGATTATTATTAATAAAATCGCGATCGATCGTCTTGATCCAGGTTTACTCTTATTTCCTGTATTATAAGGTAAATCTTGTGGCGATTATCAAGTCAGTGTAACTAGCAATAGTCAAGCACTTCTAAAGACTGATAATTAATTAACACGCTATTGTGTATCACCAAAATTTTTAAAAATCTTGTCAAAAACCCCCTTGGGGCGTATATAAATAAATAAATGTATTCCAGATTAGAATTAAATTAGATTAAATGCTATTTATACAACGTGAACTTGAATTAACTGAGAATATTGTAGGTGAATAAGTGAGAGAATATGTAATTTTTTTATTTTATTTATTAAAAAGTAAAAAATAATTATAAATATCAATAGTGCTTTTGGTATCGAGTTTGGGTCTTGGAATCAGTTGTGAATAATATTTATAATATATTTTTTTCATACCCTACCACCCCTTTAAAATATTAAAATATAATAAATATAATTTAAAAAGAAAAGTTAGCTAGCACTGCAATTTTATCAATACACACATTTGAATTATTACTTGAAATGTTTATTTATTTGATTTTTTATAACACTAATATGATGATATTCATATTAAATATTTTCCAAGTGCCTAGACCAAAACTGAAGTCTATTTTCATATTCATTTTTAGTCTCCATAAAAAAATCCAATCCAATATTCAAAATGTTGAACTGGTCCTTGGTTATCGGTTTCCAGATCAGATCGTTTCCTTCGGGAGTCGGGTTGCTGAAAAATATTAAATTGAATAAAAAAATTCCGATTTAGTATGAGAAATACTCACCCGCACTTGGCAAAGTCGGTCCATATTTTAATGTATTTTTTAATAACTTTTATATCATCAGGTGTCGCGAACAAATCTTCAGTTATCGTAGCATTCGGTCCCACGAAAGTACAATCATCAGCATGTGAAGCACCTTCTTCTGTCAATTGCAAACACCTTTTTGAAAAATTTATTCCCCCATCGTACTTGAATATATATTGGAAGACCTCTTGATTGTTCTTCAATTTGTACTCCAAAGATTTATATATAGGTCCAGCAAACACCACATCTGTGAGCCAATCAGTCACGTTTGCGTTATTTCCAACCCCATACAGTTTTTTTGCGGTCTCAATCGCTTCTTCTTTATTGTCTTTCACAAATTCTGGAAGGCAGTATTCATAATCGCCGGACTTGAGGCGCTCGAGGAAAGTTTTCAAAAAAAAAGTTTGAAGGACGAGGCCTTCTTTTTCACAAGTACCGAATATTGAAGGGACTTTATTATACTCTCCCGATTTCAATACATCGACCGGTTTTTTGGGCATGAAATTATCATAATTGGGTATATTGCCAACAGTTGGTACAAACGGAATTAGTATGCAATTTTTATTATCAACTTCATCGACCAGTCCGTATAATGACTCTTGCAATAATTTTAAAGGATCGTAACTCATGAGAAATTCACGCACACTTCGAGTGTCGGATTTTCCTGCGTAGTTCAATTTTTTCAGTAACCTTTCAGTATAGATTGTTTGGTTATCTAAAAATCCCCATGAGCATAATGCTGTTCCTGATTGTATTATTGCTCTTTTAAATAGCCCCTTTGAGCATTTAGATAAAACATGCGAATCCACACAAAGTGCCCCAGCACTGATTCCTAATAAAGTCACATTATTTTCATCTCCTCCGAATGCCGAAATATTTTCATGAACCCATTTCATTGCTAATAATTGATCTTTAATTCCAACATTGCCTGGAGCCTCTGGTATATTCAGATTTAGGAATCCAAGAATGCCCAACCTGAATTATAATAATTTATATAATTATTAAATGTGTGCGTATGTTATAATATGCAAACCTAGTCTAGTAGTAGTAAAATGTGAACAATTGAATATTTTATTATTTTTATTAATTAACTATGACCGTTATAACCAGACCTAGTCCAAGTAGGTGTAATGAAGTGCTTAATTTTATTTTAACTCTTAAGTTATCATACATCAATTATTATGTTCATGGGATAAACTATAAAGTTGAATGCCAATTTAAAAATTCTTTTGTTATCACATTAATATACGAAAATTCAAATAGAATATCTATACATTTTACCGATTATTAAAGCAATATGTGTTGTGAAAATATATATTTTCATCCTGAATTTTATATTTTTTCAACAAAATACCCGTTTAGAGATTTTGGATATGTACCAATTATAATTTAACAACACCTTCATTTAATTATAATTAAAGAACGACCTTAAAACAATAATATTATTTTGAAATTTGCATTCCACTTTATAGTTTGTCCCGTGAATATAAATAATAATTGGTTACGTTTCTGGTGTGAGATATGTTTTTTACAATATCAAATGAAGTATACAAATATTATAGATGTTTTTAAATAATATTCACGAAAGAAGCAAGGTTAAACAACAATTTTAACTCGTCATTACGTAATAAGTAAGTAGTCTGAGGTTACACCACTTTTGCGCTGATAGCCTCAATTGATGTATGATAACTGTAGATGCATATCATATAATGTATAAATAATATAATAGAGCAATAATATAAAGGAAATAGTTGCAGAGCTCGAAAAATACAAGATCATAGCTCAAAATATAACCTTCATATTTAATTGCATTGATTTATTTATACCTGTAATTCAGCGTGACGAACAAGACATCGTTTTCTATCATATAATCTGGACCCAATTCTTCCTCATTGCCTGAACCCATGATAAAACCTCCACCGTGGATATATACGATTACAGGGTGTTTAGAAAAGCTGTCTTTATTTGGTAATTTAGGAGTGTGAACATTCAAATATAAGCAATCTTCACTTCCAATCCAAGTGTCCTCTTTCAGCTGAATGGATACATTGCCTTGTGTAACAGCATTGAAAACTCCTTCCCAAGGATCAGCTGGTTCTGGATCCTAAACAATTTATAAGGTTGTATTGAAATTATAGAAACAATTTATTACAATTTAAAAAAAATCCAGACAAAGTGTATTTTTATATAAACTTATTGTCTTGTAGAAAATGCTACAAGTTTCCAATAATTATTTAATATATTTGTTTTATAAATATTCCCACTGATTTAACATCAAAACCATCAATTTATTATGGATATAATTGTTGAACTTGTGTGTATGTTGTATGTCTGTCTGTATAGATCCCTCAACCATCAGTGTTGCCAGATGGGAGAATAATATTTTATTACCATACATATCTAAAATCTCGAAACGGATATGTTAATGATAATAATATTAAATTAATTTCAAAATAATATTAGAGATTTTAATAATGCATAATAAAAAAACAGTTTATAGGGAACATTTATTGGGAAACTCGCTTTTTAAATATTGTGTTTTTTTCTAATTTAATTAGAAAAATTCAAACTTATTCTGATAGTAAAATAAACAAATTGAAGGCAAAAATGAAATCAAAACATAAAATTAAACCTTTATATTAAAAAGCCAAACAAAGCAAAACATAAAAAATTGAAATGTTTCAATTAAATTTATTCTAGTAACATATATAATAGCCTAACGTGTATTCATATGTTAAGGATGAGTGTTGCCACTCGGAAGAATAATAGTTTACATAAATATAATTTATACATATCTCAAATCTGAAAACGGATATTTCATATTCAAATAATTTTAATAGACCACTCTTTATAACAACCATACCAAAGATAAAAAGTACTTTAGGTCATTCATTCATAGTCATGAGATATTTTGTATCTTAATATCGAAAAATGCATGGTTTTTGAGGGGAATTTATAGATAGACATAGAAAATAGCTCGCATCATCATTTGGGTTGGTTATAACTAAAAAAAATGATTTTGTAGATCGTTTGATTTCCTACATTTCTCCTCTAGGAATTTTGGCATAAAAAGCTGAAAACTTGTAGAAATCTTTATTTTGGTGTTTGAAATGACCCAGGCTTCGTAAGTTATTCACAAAAATCATTTTTTCCTGGTTTTTATAGTTATTTTAATTTTATTTGAAGTATTTATTCGCACACTCAGCCATTTACAATTTACCAAATAATAAAAACAGTGCAGTGCTCTATAATTTTGCGCAATTGAAATTTTAGCCTCATCATTATAATAAATACATTCCTCCTCTATAGATTAGATGAAACATCCTCTCTCAAACGCATATTTAAACTCTTATATTTGCTCTACAAACAAACTAAATATCATTTTTTGGCTGCATTTCAAGGAAACTAGTTATCAAACAAGAGTAAAAACTAGTGTAATTATCTAATATCTAAGATTTCGAAAGATAAAATACACGCTGAAAATTTAGGTTTAGTTTTTTAATAAAAATATTATTCTATATTAAAAGTTCAGAACGATTTAGATTAATTGCAACAATCAATTACTAAATATTTTTTATTTATTTATTACCTTAAATCTTAAATTCCCCACGGGTGGTCGGGCAAAAGGTATTCCCCTGAAGCTGAAGAACTCTTTGCCAGTTCTCGTAGTCCTGGTTAAACCACAAATTAAACCTTGTTTAACTTTAATCACCGGAGAAGACATTTTGATGGAGTGATCTGTGTGAGAAATAAAACACGTCTAATCAGAAACCTTAACTAACACTCGGTTATAAAATAGATATATTTATATTTCGCACTATTCAATTACATAATCTACAAATTAAAATTCTGCCGAATTATTAATATATAATAAGCTGATTTTTTTGTTTACAGCAATTCCTCTTGAAATACTGTTTACCATTTAAATTTAATTATTTATTCAGTTATTCAGAAATAATGATATTTAATCAGTGAGGTAATTTATTACTTTTAAAAAATTCATTGATTAATTACACAGCTTTGATCCGGATAAATATAGCGAGTTATAATTATTAACTACAATATTTATTGTTGTCACTAACAAATGACACAAAATGTGAGATTTGTTAAGTTATTATTAAAAATTAATTATTTTAAAAACATTACAGATGAAAAATATCGAAGTGTCAGTAACACAAACATGTATCTACAAATTGACAGTAGGTTTATAAAATACTGTAGTTATGGGTTCGAATCCCACTCAAGTCAAGAATTTTTAAATTGATTTGATCGGTTATTACGTCTGGGAAATCGGGAATAATATTAATAAAATCCCGATCGATCGTCTTGATCTAGGTTTACTCTGATTTCCTGTATTGTAAGGTAAATACTGATTATTAAGTCGGTGACCTGTGTAACTAGTAATAGTTAAGATCACTGACAGACAATTAATTAACATGTTGCTGTGTCTAAAAAATAATAAATAAATATTTTGGTGTAAACACATAGGTTTGTCTTACATTCAATTTATATATTTATATATTCCCTGTATTGTAAGGTGATTATTAGTCGGTGACATTAAGATTACCGAAAGACAATGAATTAACACGTTGTTGTGTCTAAAAATTTGTAAAAAAGCCTCATTATATAATTTTTTGAGTAATCGGCTAAAAGTATATATATTATTATTTTGAACAAATCGTGACAAATCGATAAATGAGAAAGTGATCTCGAAAATTGTATCCTTCGGGCGAAATTTAAATTGTTTTAATAATAATGTGTGTTTTATGCTTAAATTGTCAGACTAATATTTGCTCTATAAACACAATGATTGCATTATAATGAGGCGTAAAAATATAAAGTTATAATTTTTTTAGTACATATTAGCATAATGCTTATTTATGTTTTATAATGACCCGATGTTTTATTTATATTTAAGTAGACACATCGGCGTGTTTTTTGAATTTAAATATTAATTAAATTATCATAGCCATCCGATTTGCGTGTTTACAAAAAAAAGCATCTTTTGGTGGTTTTTTTTATTATTTTATATTAAATCTTGAGATAATTGTGTAAAGGAAAAGACCACCTAGAGAATATTATAATGTTAGTCCTTTGAAGGTTGTGCAGCATCAACTTTGAACACGTGAATTGCCTCAAGCAAGTCTTCCACAAAACACAAGTAATTGCGTGACAGCCTCACAAACAACCACACCAACACTATATATATTTATTATTTATATAAATTAAAATAACCCAGTAAATCACAGATGAAATAAACCTAGTAGGTGAGCGGGATGAGACGATACCATCGATATATCAGCAAGCCATACAACTGGATGTATAGAATATCGAGCGGTTTCAATGATACAACACACTAAATGACAGTTCATCAGAATTTTAGATACAGGTGTTTATCGCACTTTATTACTGTTGTTTAAACACTGTTAATTACCTTGATTGTGGTTCCACTTGTCTTCTTTTGACTAATCATCAAACGTGTTTGGTATTCTTCGAAATATGTAATTGAAGAGTTTGGTGGAATAAGGGCGAGAGGATTTTTAACAATTTTGAATGTTTAGACATAATAATTATCAAATCATGCATTTGATGGCGGAATTCTTAAATCTAAAACAATTCATATACTATATTCAAAATACTTCGGTACCAGTGGAATTATAAAAAATCGATAAAATTAGTTTAGGGATCGTATTTAAGATGCAAGAGTATTGAAAATTTAATTTAATTATAGAAATATTCAATGGATTCCTATGTAAAATAAAATTAGTATATTATTTCATTTATTTATGCCCCGAGTAGCGAGAAATTTTTCACAATTATTGTTTTTTTAAACACATCAACGTGTTAATTAATTGTCTGTCGGTGATTTTAAGTATTACTAGTTACACAGGTCACCGACTTAATAATCAGTATTTACCTTAAAATACAGGAAATCAGAGTAAACCTGATTCAAGGCCATTGATCGGAATTTTATTAATATTAATAACTTTAAAAAAATCGCGATTTGCGGGATTTGAACCCATGATCACAGAATTTAATATACAGCTGGTTAATTGAGGAGTTAGGTGGAATAAGGGCGTATAACCCAATACGCCCTTTTCTCCTTAAAATTATCTATCGATTTGCGTTAAAAAACTATTCTTTATAGGCATTTACTTGTTACTTGTTTTAATAATAATTGATTATAAAACTGGCGATTTCAGTATACGCCCTTATTCCACACAACTTTCCAATTACATATTTCGAAGAATATCAATAATACAAAGTAATTAATTATTTATATACCATAAGGTTATATTTTTCATTCTATCCACGTATTACTCATCCAATTACCTCTTTTATTCTCCCATCAATAGGCTACAACGACTTGGCAACGAATTTGTGTACCTGGGTGATCTCTTTTCCACCAATTCTGCCACCTACAGGGCTTGTTTAGGAGCGACCTTATATAGTAACATATACATTATTGCTACCTACATCTTAGTTTATTTTATTTTATATACGTTTGTTCCCGAGAATTATACGCGCTGTCGTTCTCACTCCTTGTTTGCACCCCGCAGGACCCATAATAACATACTCCATCACTCCCCATTAACCAGATCTATTGTTCTTTTCAATGAATGGAATTCCAGTGGGGCGGAAAATTATATATTTATCATGTCTTACTATATTATTCTAAAGAATTCCTTATCTTTAAGCATTCTTGATGTTTTTTATAATAATATGTATTATATATTGTTGTATTTCTTATATATTTCTGTTTTTTTTTTCACCTTTTTTCAATAATACTGACAAATGTCCATCATTGCCAAACCGCATTAGGTTTTTTTAAGGCGATAATGGTTCATACTTTACTCTTATGATTGTATAAATATATATTAGATAAATAAATATACATTTTTGTATAAATCTTGTCTTGTCTGTAAAAAAGCTCTTATGAGCGTTTATATGCAAATAATAAATAAATACTTTCCATACATTAGTGTATGTAATTATTGGAGGAAGCAATTATAAATGTTTGACGCGGAGGAAGATGGTTGGTGCTTTTAGCAAAATTGACGACAGGTCCACACCATATGGAGGAGCAGGATCAGGACCCTGGAGACCTGATATGGAGACCAGGTGGTCAAGTATGACCTTCTATGGAGTTGGAGTACCATCGCCTAACTGGTGACGCCAATTTATGACCCTCAGGACATTTTATCCACAATACATTACAATACCGACAACCTATCCGGTTAGTTTTCGAATAATTAGATATAAAGCCATCTTATCCATATTATATATTTAATAATTGTCTAATATATAATACGTAATGGCAAAAGGTAAGAAGTCAAGAGTCATCAAGACACGGAATTTCGACCTGCACACGTGCAAACTAAACCAATTCACTACACATTCAATCCAACTTGATCAAGTATGTATTAAAATCATATTAATTCAATCGTTTAATGAGGGTTTTCATGGAATAGTGACAACTATTTATTTCTTTATATATATTATACTGCAAATCCCAAATCACAGTGATGATAACACAGCACTTGTCAGTTAAAACTTGAAATTGAAAAGTATCGTAGGTATGGCAACACCGTTCCCTTAATTTCGTATCGAATTAAACTCTAGATTAAAGATTTTTATATATTAATCACATTATAGATTTTGACAGTCGCCTTTAATAATTTCTCATATAATTGAAAATATTATTAAATAATGTATAACAAAATAGATATTATATAAAACAATAAATACATATTTTAAAAATTGATCTAGAAGCAAAAGTATTATACATAATATGTATTTCTGTATTTAAGAATATTTTCAACATTTCCGCATTAAAATTCCCACTACATGTTATTCAAATATTTTGGAATTACGCATTCTACAAAGAAAGCCAACAATATTAAATATTGTAATAAAAATGTCACCGATTCGGAATTGCTCATTACATAATTCGTAAACGAAGGATGCGCTTTTTTTAACATACATAATTTGATCACTAATTTCTTATTGTATTTAATGTAAAATATATTAATAATGTAGCCAGATAGTTAATTATTAAATGTATAATAATTAAAAGTATTGAATGAAAAAAAAATACAGCCTTTTTAGCATTTGCGTCAAATGTACCTACTGGTGCAATGATAATATACTGTAGATTTTTATCATTATTTAATTTTAAAACTTAACTTCATCTTCCTTTAACTCGCATATTAGTAATAAGTCTTTTTTTAGTGTACATAAACTATAATTAGCTGGGTTAAATTATCAAAGTATTGATTTACACATTATTAAAGTGTGTTAAATCGAACTGGAGTTCCCTTTTTTTTAAATAAATGTTTATTTTATTATGTAAATTTATAATATCGGACACTTCACTAGAATAAGGATCTTTTTGCAAAAAAAATATGTAACAAATTTTATGATCTACATGCATACATAGTATCGAATTGGATAGAATGACATATTGAATAAGGAAATTTTAATATACTCCTATAAAGTATGCAATTTGGTAAAAAAAAGTGTTGCCGCCCCCACATCTTTGGCGCCCGGGGTAACTGCACCCCTTTGATATATAAATAGAACTGCTTAAGATGTTGAATTCAAGTAAATCCCTTGATGATATAAGTGTCGGTATCAAGTAAGACACGTTGTTGGTGAAAGAGCCACATTCCTCGTCCACAGCAATCGTGACTGCAGCAGCTGTCTTTCCTACTTTATTCTCCATTGTACATTGCACTATTCTACAAGCTTAACAGATTCATATCTTACCTACTGGATCTCTTACGTGATACGTGTGTTTGATTTGCACCAATGACGTGTTTCACCACCAAACTACCGCGTGTGATCAAATTATCGACCATATGGGGGTGAGGAAAGCGGATATCCGATTAAAAAGACACGCGTGAAGCGAGCAGTCATTCGGCTGTTATGAACAAGAACAACATCTGTTCAGGATAGGTTTATATTTATCTTGAAATGGGAATTTGCTCACCGATATACTGGCAAAATATCAAATGGCGTTGTCTTAAAAAAAGTCTACAGTGCAATATGTATAAAAAAAGAGTTATTATTAATCTAATATCCTAATATATACAATATATCAAATAATTTATTAGTGGATTAATAAAACCGTATTCAATATAATAGAGTAATGAACAGTGTGTGCGTGTGATGCGTATGCGTGTACATCAATACTACCAAGCTCTAGTCTATGCGTACACATACGACTCACTAACAAATTCTTATATTCAATACTATATATACTATTGGCTTTTATGATATGGCAACACGATTACAAAAAAAATGCACAAATAATTTTTAAGAGTCGTCGTTTTTTGTATCTTGACCTCGTCGTCAGTTTTATGGAGCCACAGCCCGCCAAAATGTTTATGGCAATTGAGTGAAACGGGTGAATACAGTACAATAAGAAAAACTTTATGTTCAAAATAAAGCTGGGTGAAGCTTTGTAATAAATGCTTTCGTTTATACGTACTTCTCTTAAAATATTTGAGATTCATTTGAATTGACATTGTATAATATTTGTTTAGTTAAATATTTAATTGTAATGAATATAATGTATATGTAATAAATTGTAATGGAAGTTTATTTTTGTAAATATTTGTCGGCGAAGGAAGTGCATGAATAAATAGATAAGTGTAGCGAGTGAGAACACTGACAGTATTGATAACCTCCTGGCACGTGCTGTCCTCGGTGTTCTAGAGTGTTCCTTGAGTCCAGTAGTCTTCAGTCAGTCAAGTACAAAGTACACAGTACACAGTATACAGAGTCATGGCCTCCATCGCTAAGAAGCTCGTGCCGCTGCTGGACAGAGTTCTGGTGAAGCGCGCTGACGCCATTACAAGGACGGCCGGCGGTATTGTGATACCAGAGAAGGCGCAGGCAAAGGTGCTCAAGGCGGAGGTCGTGGCCGTCGGACCTGGAGCACGCACTCCTAAGGGAGACAACATCAAGATAGCCGTGGCTGTTGGAGACCACGTGCTGCTGCCGGAGTATGGAGGGACCAAGGTGCTGCTGGACGGAGACGACACGGAGTATCACCTCTTCAGGGAGAGCGACATCCTGGCCAAGCTGGGCTGACAGGGGGCGGCCATCCCTGGTCACGCCAAGGGGAGCAAGCGGTAGACTCAGATCAATCTTTTATATTAGGTGTAGTGCATTTATTTCCAGTGTTTCTATGAGAACTTTATTGTTAAACTAATTTTAAGTCGCCAAAGAAATATATTATTTGCCCTAGAAAGCAGCCTACTCTTTCATTTTATATTTCACCATATTGCATCATCAGCATTACCTTCCTCTCCCGGATCCCGCCGAGCAATAGTATATTATGCTTTTGGTTCTATCAAACAAATATGTACAATTGTTAGTGTTGCACAAAAGTAAGTAGTACTGTTATAGAAATAATAAATATGTTAAAAATGTAACATTTACTACTGTTTTATTTTAAGCCCTAAAAATGATAAATCCAAGAAATCACAAAAGTCAACATGAATGCCAAACTGATATACAAAAAACATCGGTGAAACTTTAATGCATATGTTTTATTAAATAGGTAAATATTCAAATACACATTGGAAATCAAATTATTATATTTGTTATTAAATTCAACACGGTGAACTCCAGAAGATAAAGAAACTGATTTTAATTCTTGGATATTAAGAGATGTTATAATATAAATTTAAAAAAAGATACTTACTTTTTCATATGTAATATTTTCACCATTAGCATGAATGAAAAACAGTAATTGCTTTAAAAATTCAATAATTATTCGATAAAATAAATACAAAATTCTCTCCTTAATCACAATATCACTCTTAACGGCAAATTTTCTTATCATCTAATAATAATTCAGCACGGGTATAAAACGATAATGTTAGCCATAGAAACATTTCAAATGAAAACAACCTGAATAATTTAAAAAATATCAGTCGGCATGTAAAATAATACAATTTGGAATTCTTCATGTAAAAATAAATTAATTCACACGTAAACAAAATAAAATTAACAACCTCGATAATACAATCTGCGTTAATTTGCAGACAAATGTCATTGAAGAGATATATTAGTTCTTCGTACAGCTGCCGATAGCATGGGATTAGGATCCGGCTGTTCAGTTAAAATAGTTACATCAACCCACTGACGTTCGCTGCTTGATTTTTTTATCGCCTCAATTACGGCCTGGACATATTGACCGTCTTCAAAAGTGGCCGCTGCCAAAACTGGTTCTTTCATCCAACCCGTTTGTTCTTTCGCCGGCAAAAATGCTTCTCTCAGCGCGCCTATCATTTTATTAGTCCCTTTGATGTAAGGTCTGGGTATAACCGTGGGCTGTATTGGACATTCCAAGTCTTCGACGTCTAAATAAATAACATCATCCTTATATTCACTGCTACTATGTTCTGGTTTGTGTAATCTACCGTGTAAATCTCCTCCTTTGACTGCGAGCTGACCCAGAGGACCACAAAGAAGCACCTCTTGGTGGAATGTTTGAGCGACTGAACAATTACTTAAAGTTGCTGTTACAAGCAATCCTCCGTCCATTTCTAATTGGAAGGTACAAAAATCAGGTGCAGTGATACGCCGTATTCCATTGACTCTTTCATTTGTTTTGGAGAAAGTGCGAAGTAAACCGTGAACTCGCATTGCACGTTGGCCCGTAAGAAATGTGACCAGGTCGATCACGTGACTTCCGACCATTGTCAGAGTGCCTCCGCCCATTGTATCATCACAGAGCCAATCATAATCTTTGTTGAGTAAAGAACCCATTTGTACTTTAATATCCATAACGGAGAGCTGATGCCTCTCACCTAAATATCCATCCTCGATGGCTTTCTTCATCCGAACAAATGCAGGAAGAAATCTGAGTGAATGGTTGATGAGTGAAATGAGTGTGGGGTAATATTGTGCGGCCCGCACCATCTTTAGTGCTTCTGCTTGATTCAACCCGGCCGGTTTATCACAAACAACATGCTTTCCAATGCCCAAAGCCTTCACAGATATTTGAGCGTGAAGAGATGGAGCACAGAGTACAAAAACTAAATCAACATCCTTACGAAGAAGCATATCATCTATTTTGTCAGTATAAAAAGGCACTTTCAACTCTCGCGCAACAGTTTCAGCTTCGTGAAGACTTGTGCTCCACAGAGCCTCAACAGAGAAACCTTTTTCTCTCAAGAAAGGCACCATGAGCCTAGCTACGGCTCCACTGCCAAATACTCCAATTCCCGGCAACATTTTCTTTTTTTTCAATCTCTCTTCATCGCTGTCAATCAACTGTCACATTGACATAACGGACCAACTTATTTAATGGCTGTTCACTCTTATTAATGTATATAAGTATACATACCCATAATAAAATATAATAAAGAAGTTTCATATTATGTAAATTAGCCATAGAAATGTCTTGTTAAGCTTAAAAGTTTAAAAAAATATATACTAATAGTGTCCATGATGAAAAATATGCATAATAGTTTTTACAAGTCAAGAACTTCAATTAAAAAAAATATTATACACATATATGGCTTTGGCTATGTAATTTTTAAAGAAGATAATATGTGAAATGAAAAATAATGTACATTTAAATAATTGTGCTGATAAAAGTAAATTCTAGCTTTTAATCTGGAGCATTAACACTTCCACAAGAGCGAGGAAGTATCCTATTTCAGAATTATTACTGTCATTCATTTGGAGCCCAGTTTTTTGCTATTGACAGACCCTATTTCTTAATTGATTAATTGCTTACAAAGGCTTATATCGTTCGATAATATATTGCGCACGTGATTGTTCGAGAGAAAAATAATATAAAATATTGTTTTATGGCTCATTAGTAAGGGTGATTGTTCCACTTGTATAAAAAAATAATATAAATAGTGAGCACGAGCTCTTTCTCATACAAACATCGTTTTAGTGCAATCTCTTTGAACTGTTAACGCCCAGGATAAGATCCACCTGGTCTCCACAATAATATTAAAATAGAATTGGGAATTGAATATATTAAATTAGAAAAATCTATATTATCCCACATTTGTACGTCGCCAGATTATTGAAAACTAGGTTATCACCAAACTGCGCCAAAACTGCATAATATTATTTATTTTAAATTGATCAAAATCACAAATGTGTTGTACGAATATACATTTTTTTACATTCCCAATCTGGACCTGTATTTTTCAAGTCTATTTTTATTGTGACACTAAAATAATGTTGTGCTGAAACAATCTTACAAATTACTCTCAATACTCACTTTAAATTTCCTAAAAATTAGAAAATTTACATGCCTTGTCTGTAGAGCAAATGTCAAACTCAGAGGCGAACTAACCTACCACAAACATGTGACCAATCACAGCCGTCGGTGAGTATTCTGTCCTTTAAGGATGTCTGATGTAAGGTTTGATATTTGCTCTACGAACATAAAAAACAAAGAGTAGAGACAATTATTAATTCCTAAAATAAATATCGTTGGATGAATTCAATTTAAAATTTATTTGTAAAATAAATCACAGTGATTTTATACAAACAAACAAGGTGTGTAAATAAATAGTGAAATGCAAAAATACTATCTGTAATTTAATATGTTATTCTAACAAAGATTGACGTAAGAGACTCAACTAGAATGACATATTCCTCTGCACTGAAATGTCTTTATTTATTTAAAATAAATTGTAAGTTTGTAATATTTATAAATAAAAATATATTTATATACAAATCAACCACTAAATGCAATAGAAACATGTGCGTATTTTATAATATTATTATTAAAATTCGTCGCAGAGCTCTAGGTACGTAATTGGGGGCAAAAAGTATTAAGTGACAAAAGTGTCAGGAAGTGTCCTTAAGAGCTTTTGACAGTCCCTTATTTAGGGATTATTTTCGTGATTAATTAATTAATTAAAAATTGACCAAATCATTGATTGGTTGCTCTATAAATAATTTGTTTATTTATAAAGCAATTTGTAAATATCACACTTAAAATGCTCGTAAGCCAATCACTGCACACTTTGTATTTGAAGCTCCTCCTTCTGAAAACAAAGCTTTCAGGCCTTTCCAACCACTTAGTGAGCTTTTGATATTATTTTTAATTATTATAATACCCACTATTTGTCGTGTAAACAAGAAAAATTGTACAATTAAATAGGGGGGAAATATTTGTAGGTACATAAAAATCACAAAAAAGCTTCCATTGTTGAAAAAAAATTACTCAAATAAATTCTTACAAACGTCGATACATAAATGCAAGTAAATCTCGCTATTCTACAATTATATGCCAGAGGACTTTATTACCTAAAACATATTTTCAATGTAAAATATTTATTTATTTTCATATAAACGCTCATAAGAGCTATTTCTACAGACAAGATAAAAATAATAATCCAAAAAGGTTCAAAACAAAAATGAAAAGTATAAAAAAAAATTATAGTATTTTATAAAAATATTGCTTATAAATATAATATGTAGTTTAATAATTTTAATACTCGACTAAGTATTAATAATAAAAATAGACTCTGGCTTTATAAATATATATAAATAAACATATTCACGGACACTTTTTTCTCTTACTTCTATAACAACAAAAAACAAAGAAGATTGAATATTATTAAAAATATTGACGTTTATCTAATACATGCTCAAAAGAAAATTTCATAATTATTTAAATTGTCGCATTTATTAATAAAAAATAATTTCTAAAGTATTTTAACCATCTATGTATTTATCCTTAGATATATCTATGTATTTAACAGACACAATACACACGCGACAGTCACTACTGAGTACTTCAAAACAGATGATTCCAAGATGGAGGCGCAAACTTGATTATATTATTTTTTTCATTTATTTTTGCGATACCACTCCGTAAAATATGCTCAGTTAGTATAAATCCACCCTATAAGAATAAGAGCGCTTTTTATAAACTAATATATTTATTTTTATAGTGTCAACATGCACACATAAATAAAATCTTCAATTTGTTTAAATCTTTCAATAATAATCATAGTGTTAAAAATATAAAATTATTTGTCTAAAGTTGTGATTCCTAGGCGTGCGTCGCCGTAAACGCACACCGCAAAGACGGTAATAGAGTTGCTTTGCTGTACTTTTGATCGTTTTTTTGTTAATTAGTGCCTCGCCCGAGGCTCAGACGAGGCATTAACTAACAAAAAACAGATCATAAGTGTAGCTAAGTAACTCTACTATCGTATTTACGGTAACGTGTGCCTGGGAATCCATTACTTGTAAAAGACGATCTTTCCACAAGATTTTCAACTCAATATATACTGTATATTATATATTAAAAGATCGTCATTTAGTTACTTTTTCACATAGTTTTACAGTAGGATTAATATAATTATTACTAAATATAAAATGGTGATGCATTGAAAAGCCCTGCAAGTGGCAAGTGTTGTTGTGGAGGGGAAGACAGATTTTCTGGTTGAACACCCACAAATTTTCAGTTGTCATCTGTGATTAGTTTGAACAAATTAGTGGTCTAGTGGTTTGTCAATATGATTGTGCCCTTTTAGCAATGTTTATTGTGCTTTTTAAATGAAACTGAAAGATGCCAAGACGACGAAGGAGATCTTCATCACCCATAGATCACCTTCATTTAGATGACGATGATGACTCCATTAATAATGACGAATACTCCTCAAGTAACTATTCATAAAATAACCACTTAATGAACATTAAAATCAATTATTTGAGGCGCAATGCAATAAATAAACGAAAATTCCATACATTTTCCGGATGGTTTCTTTGTCAAATGTATTATTTAAAGCTTTACTCATAATTAAAACATTATTTAAATTGTTAAAGTGCGTATTGTGGATATTATTTAATAAATAGGACTAAAATTTATCTCACATTGAAGACATACGGTCTTTAATTTATAGTATTTGAAGCGCTCAAAATCAAAAGCTTCCAAATCCAGTTGTATTTTTTTTTCAAATATCTTCTCTTACACCCTAAGTTCATATAATTGTCCTCAATTTTGATGTTATAAAATTATGTATGATTCCAAAGAAGATATTCCAAAAGAATTGTGTGATTTAATAGTTTCTTCTCGTTTTAGCAAAAACTGGATTTAGGGATGTTTTGATTCTGATCTCCTCATATTTTCATATTAAATAAATTTTATAAAAAAGTGTTTTCATTGTAAGATGTGTAAAATTTTTGGACTTTTTTAATATTTAATTAAGAGAAACGTTACGGATATCTAACAAATTATTAAATAGCTGTTTGTTAACACAATAAAAAAAATATATAATTCAATTAAATACTAGAGATTGCTTACTGAATTTATATGTTCATATATTTTTTTTAAATATCCAACTATTCTTATTAAACAGTACTGAAAACATTTTATAAAAATATATGTTATCCTTTTTAATATTGCATTGCATACATAAAAAAAATATATTTTTAATACAATTATAAAAACGATCAAGGGTTAACACTATCAAGGAAATTTCGACACCTTCAACAGTTACACTTTGAATTACTGAAATCATATTATAAATTTGTTTTCATAACTACTTCTTTATATTAACAGAAAGCCACAGAAATTTTCAATTTATTACAAGGTATATAATGTTGAAATAATAATTAAAAACGCCTGTAAAATAATTTTGAACTCGTGAGCGGTAAGGGATTAAATGTAACCAAAGAAAGACGTCAGAAAAATGAGTGATAATTGTATTGTTTGCTTTATTTATGGAGTATTAAATTCATATTTTTTATATATTTTAAATGGTTTATTATAAATTATAGATAAATGTCCCCCTCAGCAAAGAAATGCCGCCAATGCACGAGAAAGAGCACGAATGAGAGTTTTATCGAAAGCTTTTTGTAGGTATGTTAATATTCAAACAATGGTTATTAATCAATATAAACCTGACTATTATATTTATTATAAAATTCAGGCTTAAAACGACACTTCCTTGGGTTCCTGCCGATACGAAACTATCAAAATTGGACACATTGAGACTCGCCAGTGGATATATTGCACATTTAAGAGCTTTATTAGATGATCGTCCTCTCGATGAACCAAATAACGGAAGGCCATTGAATTTGGTAAGGTACAATTTATTATCACTTTATTATTTAATATAAATTAATAAGCCAACGTTGGTAATATTTTTTTAAATTGAGTGGCTCAGAATCAAAAGCTCCCAAATCCAAAACGAATCAAAAGTACATCTTATTTGGAAGCATCATTTTACAACATAATAATAGAGAATAGTTAAATGAATTTACGATATTTTAATAGTTAAATATTAGAACTTAGAGAAAAAAATCATCCACACAATTAATGCTGTATTAATTATTTATTAATAAATTAGTATATTACCTACCTTTGGTTACGTTAAATCCTACTGAATATTTTTTTGGATTCTATATTTATAATATATATATTAATTTTCTTTTAAATTTTAGTACAATAATTATTGTGTCAGTTATTTGTTTTACTGCTCAAATTTTTTTTAATTTCATTTAAAAATTTATATGATTTTTCCCAACTGAGCTTTAATGTAAATCCAATTGATAGATTTTAGAAATAATATTGAAATTATATACAGTAATAGTAGCATTTTTGTAAAAAAAGATAGGTAAGATTTTTTTTAATGATTGTCTTAGTTAATTTTTAAGCACAACCTAATTATCAATTTTATATATAAAGTAATAATAACATCGATGAAAAATATATATTATGGGATTTTTTTTACATAGCATTAAATCGTTTAGGGGTTAACACATAAAACTAATCGGTTAAATATACAGTTTTACTGTTAATGATCTTAACTAATTGTAACTCAAGTTTTATCCATACCAGAAGCTTATTTATAAAGATATTATGTGAATACTCGTAATAATGTCATAGTCTTATTGAATGAACGTCAAACCTATGTACATGTTTGCATCAAAATATTTGACTTATTGTGCAATTTTTGTAGATAGATATTTGTGTTAATAACCCATCGAAATATCCCTTTTATCAAAGAATGGTCATCATTCTTGGCAATCCCTGATAAATTGGATTGAAGCAAAACAAACAATGTGAAGTCCAGTTGTTCGCAGCTGTCACTATTTGTGGCTTGCTCTCAACATATCTCATATTTATTATTTTAAAGCCATTTTACTGTCGGATTCCTAGTGTGTGTTTTCCTCAATGAGCACAAAAAAACACACTACAAAAGACTGCGCTATTTTAAAAGATATTTTTAATTTTTATTGCGATTTCAGACTTGGCCGTTCACCTTCCAGCAGGGCATGCAAGGTTCCTGGAGTCCTGAAAGAAGTAGATCTCCTCAAATCCCACGGGAAGAACAACACTGTGTAGAAGATTCACATAGCTTCCCAAATAATCACCAACAAGATGGATATTTCAATCCGAATAACTTCTACAATAGACCTCTAAATGATTTCCAACCGACTGAAGATTACTACAATCAGATCCACAGAGAGACGAATGGCAATTCTTATGGAATCGTTTATAATGATTAATTAAAAATATATTCTAATACTGTATTATATTAAGTGAAATATACAAATGCATTGTGACTTTCGATTGTATTTTATTGGAATCTGGCAACATTGATTAGCATTTAAATATTAATGAGTCTCCATTATACAGATCCGATTTAATGACACCTTAGTTTCATTATTTTTATTTAACTCAATCAGGATAAAACACAATGTTTAGATGAGTTTAGTTTTACGACAAGACAAGCATGTGGTCAAGACATAATGCCGACAAGGGTGTCACTTTTCATAATACAAAGAGGTCTAAAATCGCCGACAACAGATGATTCAATAAAACTATTTTAAAGATAATACCCACCATTGTTATCTATTACATGTATAGTAAATAAATAAATAAACATTTTTTTTATAAAATTACTACACATGTTACAAAGTTTTGAAAAAATGAATATGCTAGAGATCAGGGTCAAATTGGGTGGTATTGAAAATTATAATTTTTTTATTAAAGTCAAAGTCAGGAAACCCAATTATCAAATACTTTTGAAAAATCAGAGCAAATAGTTGAATCATGAATTTGAAGGCGGAACTGCTAATTTAAAAACCATTAATTTACTGTTTACAATATTCACCAGTGGAAATATCAAGAATCAATAAAAAATATGAGTTTAAGGATCTTATTTAAGTTAATGTTAGAAAGTCTGCAGCTAATTCCTGTGTAAAATATAATCAGTGTGATTTGTCATTTTTTGTTTATTTTTATGTATCCCACGGTATCTACATTTTATGTATATATATATATATATATATATATATATATATATATATATATATATATATATATATATATTTTTTTTTTTTTTTTTGACAACAAATTGTTATTCATTGTCTGTCGGTAATCTTAACCTTATTTATTTACCTTACAATCCAGGAAATCAGAGTAAAACTGGATTAAGACGATCGATTATTAATATTCCCGATTTTCCAGTCGTAATAACCGATTTTTTTATTTGACTTAAACAGGATTTCAACCCATGACCACAGTATTTGTAGCCACCCGCCTTATCCTCTGAGCTATAACACTGGTATGAATACTTTTTATTGTAACGAGTTTTTTTACTACTATAAATACATACCTAGCTATGAGAATGGCAGCATTCTTCTTGCTTCGAAAGTAACTGTCAAAACATAACTTATCTGTCAGTGTTTCTATATTATTTCGGTTGATGTTCATATTATATTTATAATGAAAACTAACGCCAACACAAAAATACTTTCAAATAATATAATTTTAGTGCCTTATGAAGAACGACATGTCCCCAAGTACGTATTTTCGATTATTTATAACCTCAACTTGAAATGCGGTTTTTTTATCTATATCTTTATTGTTTGAAGATATCATAAATGGATGGAAGACGAAGAACTTCTCAATCTGACAGCATCAGATCCTTTAACATTAGAGCAAGAATATGCTATGCAAAAAACTTGGCGGGAAGACGATGATAGTAAGATTAAACACCTAAATAAGTTCTTAATTAAATTAAATTAATATATTTTGTATTACAGAATGCACATTTATTATATTGGAAAAGCGAGCTTATGAAGTAACCGGTGATGAATTAGGTATTTTTTGTAAATGTTGTCTTTGTCAATATATTGCCAAGTCTTCATTGTACTTATATTTTAGCATCAATGATTGGAGATGTAAATCTTTTTATTGATTACGAACAAGGTAACAAGGCCGAGATTGAAATCATGATAGCCGAAGAATTAGCCAGAGGACGAGGATATGGCATTGAATCAACGGCAGTAATGATACTTTACGGCATCGAGCAATTAGACATACCGACATTTCAAGCAAAAATCGGCGATTCTAATGAAAGAAGCATAAAGATGTTTCAACAATTAGGCTTCGAAGCAATAGGAACTAATGAAAAATTCAAAGAAATCATCTACGAGAAGCACGTAGAGGAGGATTGGATAGACTATATTAAAGAACTCTGTGGTTATGAAATGTGTGAATACGAAAGTGAGGAAAATGACAAAAAAGACAGTAGTTGAATCAAATTATCAAGTTTTTTTTATTGTTGTTTTGGAATAATCAGTGATAAATACAGCCAGGTTATAGTTAATTTTTTTTTAAATATTACACAATATTTATATACTGTAAATTTCCAGTTTAAATACAAAGGCATGTGGAATACATTCATGAGAAAGTTGTATTGATAAAATGTCAATATTGATTTTGAAATAAATACAAAAATCTCAAATATTTACTTTTCCTAATACAAATTTGTACTAAAATATATAATTTATGTATGTTTATTCTTTTTACACCCTAATAGTTAATATTACAAGGATTAATCAGATAGTGGGTATTTTTTATGATTATTCTGCTTTATTAATTTTTCAGTAGGTAACTGATTTATTATTGTTTATTACTCTAATGCAGTAAACTAATTTAAAATCACATTTCTCCAAAAAAAAAAACTACACAGAATTAATAAACAAACTGTGATTGCAATGAGAAATAATATTTTATATTATGTAATCTACCAAAGTTGAATATCTTCACAGTTTCTTTGGCAAACAAAAATATAATAACATTTCAAATACTGCATTAATCATTCAAGATAAACATAATTCATTATGAGGTATTTTATTTATAAGAGCGCTTATGCGATTAGTTATACAATTCATAATAGTCACAACAACAAGTAACAAACACAAAAAAAAAATTTAATAAAAAGTCTGATTATAATACTTATTTAATATCAATTACGACAGATATTTCAAAAAATATGAACCCTACAATTCTTCTAAAGCAAGATGTGATATGAATTTCAATAGTTACACATGAGATTGAAATGAATTATTGTTATCGCACAACCAAAATATGTTTTGATACACAAATCCTGAACTACAAATTAACAATATTGCCATTGTTTACGAGATATGTTTATATAAAAGCACTCGAATGTGAACTAATGTTAATATATGAACTAGATTTGTATGCAGTTTAACTGAAAGTCTGAAAGAAATAAAATCTCACAATGAGCGTTTGTTAATGAAACATGAAATTAACATCTACATAAAATTGACTAGTATCATTCGTTTTCAATTATGTGCGATAACCTAATTATGATAATAACAAATAAAACTAGATCATATCGAGATTGCTAAAAAGCAACCACTAGATAACAATGCAAAAGCTACTTTGTATATTTATTTTAGCTATACTTAAATGAGATAACTTTCAGCATATTCCCTAAATATTCGGCTCTGTATGTGTGTAAATTTCAATGTAAAAAATATAACGTTCGTATCGTATGTACAATATAATGCTTACACTCTACGATACTAAGAATGACAAACCGTATACGCGTTTTGGTTCCGATTGGCGAATCAGAAATATTTATTTTATTTGTATATCATTTTCAATGAATATAATTATGTATTTGGATGTGAGCTAAATGAAGTATTTATACAAAGGTTTATAACCCATACAAAAAAAATATATAAGCAATATTTTTCTATACAGTATGAACTGATATATTAGTTTTGGAGAAAATAATACAAACAACTGTTTTCAATACCATAAAAGTGTATTGTTAATTTTACCAGTTAAAATCAGACCTAGGGGCGGATTTTCAAAAAGCGGTTTCAATTGTTAACTGGTATTAAACTTGGCCTTACACATACAAATACTTTATATAATATAATTACAGCTTATTAAGACATTTACATTTTTTGTGATTATTAAATTATTTAATTCGGTTTTACGTGTTATTCCAGGTTAAAATCAGTTAACAATTAAAACCGATTTTTGCACTTACGGGGTTTGGTTATTATAACATGGAAATAATACAATGGCGAATCGTGACAGAAAAATTGCAAAAAGTCCCTATTTACTTTTACAACAAATTAATTTATAATTTTAAATTAAACTTGAAGATTCTTAATAAATTTACAGATTGTACGGAAACATACAATAATAGTTTGAATTACCTTTACTACCTATTTCAAGTAAACTGTACATTATGGCACAAAAACCATTAATGAGTATTGCAAAAAAATAATAATTTAATGTCACGTGCCGCCACTGGCCTAATTATTTAATGAATATTTGATATTAGAAAACATTTCCTTCAAAACATTTGTGCGGTGGTTGTTGTATAATGACTAAGAGAAGTCTAAAATATATTTGTTGTTGGCTTATTGCAATATATACAAATAATATATATATATATTTTTTATTGCTTTCTAACATTGGCAGTTCTTTAACTTAGTAAATGAAATCTTATATATTATTGCACAAAAATACAATAATTGTTCCAATGCGATGCCTAATGCAATGCACATTTTTTAGCCTTACTTATAAACGTTTATTCCTCTAACGGCTATTGTTCGCGAGCTTCTACCTAGCTGAAAATATATTCATCGTATTGGAAGCAGTTCTCTTTCTAACAAGACGTGCGGCAACTGGAATTTAAAAAAGAAAGAAAATGTTATTATGATTGGGTGAGGTTTTACGAGTATTTTATGAGTTCACTTACTGGATGAGTCTTGAGGCGTAAGAGGCCGTTGTAAGACTTTATCTATAACGGCGATCCAACTATCCCTATCTTCTTCGCAGGCGGCACTCAAGCAATATCCTCTATCGGGAGTGTGAAGAGTGAAACTATAACCCATGTCTCTATAACCTGGAGCTACACCTACTCGAACACTATAACCTTCCATATTATGACCTGTAATTGAAAAAATTATGGATTACAATTACATTAACTAAAATGATTTAAGCCCAACCCCGTCAACCGATATATTAACAGGCCATACAACTGGAATTTGTATATATCAAGATGTCGGTCAAGTCGATGAGTCTAAGTGCGACGATCAGTGTTGCCTCTGTCAAACTCATCTGCTTGGTTCGCCATATTCATATAAATATTTACACATACAGTTGTATGCCCTGCTAATTATATTTGATAATCCAATAACCCAAAAAGTATATAACCCTGTTCAGATGGCTGAAAGTTTCAGATTATTCAGATCAAGGCATTTTTCGAAACAAAATTTAAAAAATACACAGGTCCTTCACTTTAACTTCACTCTATTTCATTTCAAATTGAACATTTTTCATATAAATTTAACCATTGACGAATTTCCATTATATAAATACATTTATTAAATATTTTCAAAAAAAACTGCTGCTATCAAATTCATGTCTTGATTAAAATGTAACCCAATGTATTTCTTTGATAGAATTTCATCAAGGGTGAAATTGATATGAAAATGGTTTAATTGAAATGTCATAATAACTGGTAATTTTTTTGTTTTTTTCTTGAATGGGATTTCAACCCATGACCACAGTATTTGAAGCCATGTGTCTTATCCCTGGAGTTATTATACTGGTTCATACAAAATCCATAGCATTTATACATATTTATTCGATGATAATGTTATCGATCACACGATTTTAGTAACAGAAAATATTTTAACCCTTAATTTATACAACAGAATTTTTTCCCAAATAGAAATATCCACTTCATCTGAACATTAAAAAAAATATATATCAAGGGTCGTTTGGATTACTAGGGATACTGATTACCAAAACCATATTGTAATTAAGAAATTGACAAATTGAATGATTGTGTAATATTATTATGACTCACCTAGAAATATTTCACCCTTTGGATAAGCGTCCAAAGGATCATCATGATACATTAATTTTCTATTATCTAATGTAAACCACCGCTTCTTATATGCGTCAGTGGGTCGAGGACCAGTTTTCCAAAGCCACCCTTCCCGGGGAAAGTCCTTTGTCAAGTATGCGGCCAATTCCTTCTCAGATGCAGAAGGAAACGCCACTTGCAACCTGTGAAGTTTTGCACATCGTATTCCCATATACCTGCAAAAGATTAATGCACACTGTAAATAGAATAATAAAAAATAAATTAAATGGCACTCACCAATTATTGATAACCTCCGGATCTTCGTGATAAACATAAATATGTCTTGTCGAACCATCTTTTATGAATGTCAACTGTAAAGAGTTCATGTGACCTATTTTTTGAGGCGAAAAGGCCACATTCAATTCAGATAATCTAAGAATAGCTTTGGGTTCTTTATTTTCCTTCACATGATACTTGAGTGTGTCTTCTGCTTCGGATAATATAAACTTTCTCGGATAATATCGACTGTCTTCTTTTCCCCGTTTCATTAGAAAACCTTCCATGTATCCCGATGTATAGTTCTGCCGTTCGGGATGACAGAATTCTTCCCGTTGATATTTCGCCCTGATCCATTGTTCGATGAGAACTCTGAAACATTATTATTTAATTAATTGAAATTAAAAATATATATATATATATATATATATATATTATATATTTTTTGTGTGGAAATATACTATTTATAACTAAGTATTATATATTAATATTTTTCACATTTTAGAGGAGAAGGACATAGACTTTAGTTATTTAATTCTTATGTTTGTAGTGCAAGTATCAAACTCTCTATAAGCGTGTTTTGACTTTTGAAAAAATATTTTATTGATATGCATTTATTTTTTTACAAAAATTATGAAATAGTCATGGATATTGATGTGCCAATGTTAAACGAATACAATAATATTCTATTCTAATTTCTTATTAATGTACTCATGAAAAAAATATCGACGTCATTATGATGAATTGAGTCATTATATCGTTTAATTGCACTCCATGTGGAAAAAGGATTATACTACGATATTCGTTTGACTTTGGAACATCTGCAGTCATGGATGTTTTAAAAATATATCTTCCATTACTCATACAATCTGAACCCAAATTTTTAATGAAAATTCTAAAATAATAGTCGATGATGAAGACTTCTGGTAAAAATAAATGCGTATGATTCTTAGGAAAACCAACGATTTTTTGTATAATAACGCATTCACAAGCAATGGTGGTTTTCTGAAATGACGCGACAGGAAGTCGTTGATT
Source organism: Agraylea sexmaculata (assembly GCA_022606485.1). Classification (NCBI taxonomy): domain Eukaryota; kingdom Metazoa; phylum Arthropoda; class Insecta; order Trichoptera; family Hydroptilidae; genus Agraylea; species Agraylea sexmaculata. Next base: position 65,434 of record JAGTTH010004683.1, read on the forward strand.
TGGAGACTGATAACGATTTATGGGATTGATTCTTTAACATTATAATAACAATAAAGAGGGTATTGTCGGTAATAACGAGGGCGTGGCTGTCTCTTAGATGCGGGTTTAGTATGAGCCAAGAAGGAAATGTCAATTAGGTCGGTAAAGCTGCTAAGATTCACACCATTAATGGATCCATTTAATATTTAACAACCGATAATAATGTTATTTTAAAAATACGGTTACAAATAAGAGTCCTATAGCTGATAGTGATAGCAAAATGTTGTCCTTTATTAAACACATATAATAATTTCCCCTTAATTATGAATAAAAACTAATTAAATACACTCACAGCTTGGCTCACCCATATTTTTTGGGATACCATAGAATATTCTCACTGATTAAAAGTCCAACCCTTATAATAGATCCTTTTATTAAATATTCAATAAATAATATTTAGTTATAAATCAATGTGGAAAATAATACTTTATTTGCAAGCATTCAAAATGAATATTTTGAATTTGATATTGAATGGCTTTGTTTGACGCGTTTATCAAACAAGTAATAGGTTTGATGGAAATTCGGATAGACGTGACACCATAGATATTAGAAGGCCATACAACTGGATGTATAAATATTTTTATTTTATTATAAACACATATTTAATTATTATATCATACTGCAGTACCACTAGAGCATTACGGGAGATCCCAAGTCACACTCATGATAATGCAGCACTCGTCAGGCAACTCTATTTGTCTGCTTGAGCAATTAGAACTCATCTGTTTGGTCCGCCATCTTGATATTTAAACATCCAGTTATATGGCCTGCTAATATATTGACGGTGTATTTTATTTATTTTATTTTGAACGTGCAAAAAGGATTAGTCGTCATAGAAAGTCGGACAATATTTGTTTGATGAAAATGTAATATTTGTCAAATGAATTTAATCGTCTTTAGAATTTATTTTTAAATATTTTTCTGAAACAATTGACGGTTCTTAAGCTAAACTTTTCAGATATAATTTTGTGTGTAAAATAAATAACATTTATGAAAATTGCGGTCCTGATTTATAGGCAAAAAATACACTCGACGATAAGAATGTTAAAAAAAAGATAAGACACGGCGCTTATAAATTAAAAGTAAACTGGCATTCGTTGTAATGCAAACAAATATATTTTAGATAAATAATTAAACAAATCGTGATATTAATTTTGAACAAAGGTGATATAAAGATTAATATAAAAATTCTTTAGCACATGTTTTATTGCATATTTGTATTATAAAAAGTATTTGTACGTAGATTACACAGATAACAGATGAAAATATCGCGTTTAATTACCAGAAAGGTGGAAATCTACCGTATATAATACTTTTATTATTACTCGAGTTTAAAGTATTTAAATAAGCTTAAAAAATGTCTTAACAAACGTGAGATTAAAATTAAAATACGGCTGTCTTTTTTTGTGATTAAAAATTATCACGTAGTAATTGAAAGGCCTATTACACCGCGTTACTCCCTGATTCAGTGCAGCGTAATAGGACTAAGGCCTATATGGAATAAATAAAGTTCCTATATGGAATATCTATTATTGATATTTGTGAATAATTATTTAATGCATATGACTATTATTTGAAGCGATCAGAATGAAAAGCTTCCAAATACAGTTGTTATGTTATTTCAAATATTGATTATAACTTATAACAGAATCTTTTAAACCCAAGTTTAAATAATCGATTATTAAAATATCGTAAATTCATTTAATAATCCTCAATTTTCATCTTATAAAATAGTGATTCCTAAGAAGATGTACAATTTTATTAGAACTGGATTTGGGAGCTTTTGGTTCTGACCTCCTTAATTATTAATTAATATAATTTAATTTTTAACCTGGTATTGCAATTAATTAATTTATTAAATATGTACAATTACTGCTTAGTAAATTTACATTTTTTATGTAAAGCGGTAATTATATTAAATAAATGAATGAATTAATTTGATTATATGTTTTATGTCGGGTTAACATTTCGGTATTTAAACTTTCACCCTCTAGATCTGATAATAATGCATTATATAAAATGCGGTTAACCGATATGGCATACAACTGAATGTATACATATATCAAGATGGTGGTCCAAGTAGACGAGTCTAAAGTCAGTTCGTGTGAATTCTCCATAGAGATGTACATCACTCTTCATTACTATTGTTTAAACACTGTTAATGAAAGTAAAAAAATACGATCAAATTTAAAATAAAAACTTAATTGATATTAAATATAGGGTCTTATAGTGTCTACGTGTGGTGCGTATGCGTGTACACAAATACTACCCAACTCTAGTCTATTCGTACACACACACACTTTTATTACACTATTATATTGAATACGGCTATTATTACAGGTCTATTAAAACTCAACGGACACAAATAAATAGTTTAGAAGATCGACATTATTTTTTTTTTAATTGAATCCGAATGAATTTCATAAATATCCAGTATTCACCGATTGCCATTTCAGCATATTATTAGCGTCTTGTTAAAATTTTATTCACACTTATAACCAAATAAGTGAGATGGCACAAATTGTCGTCTTATTTCCTTTACCGAGAATTGCGTTATCAAATTGTCATAACGGCTTTTTTACGATGCGTTTCCCCATTTTTATTAGAGTTTCACTCGCATAATAAAAATTATATTACGACAAGCCTCGGTTATTTTATTTACCAATGCACTGCTTAAAAGTGGCCCTTTTTGATTTGTACATACATATATTAAAAAAAAAAACATTGAAGAAAATGTCACATTTATACATGTATGTACATAAATTAATTGATTTTTAATAAATAAAATATTTAAAAACCAAGCATATCTTCTGCTTTTGATTTTGAACGTATTATGAATTGCATTGAGGTATTAAGTAGGATTTCAGTGTGTTATTAACTAGGGGGCAAAAGTACAAAGTACCAGGCGCTACATTTACTTATTAATACCTTAAAGAAATGTCTTTTTAAACGGTAATTGTATTAAATTAATTTATTTGGTACGTGTAATGCCGTGTTATTAGCTATGATTATTAATAACAATAGGTTATTATTATCATAGGTCGTCTAAATTGGTCCATAACCTACTTTTTGACATTAGAGCATTGCAACGATTATATTTATTACATGTAATATATGCATTATTGTTGACAAATTGTATTGTTTTATTCTTAGAGTAATAAAAGTAATTATTATTTCCTTGCTCTGAGGTTTTATTTAATTTATTTAAATACTCTAATAGTTACACAGTAATTTACACAACTAGAATTATTTTATATTAATGGGAGAAATTAAGTCATTTTTTTTTTAAATATCCATAAATTCAAATAGAATAATAACAATTTAAGCCGCGATGATCTAAAATTTTTTGGTTGTCTTAGCCGAGGTTTGCTAATTATAATAATAAATACATAGCATTACAGGTGTCAAGACAAAATAATAAAAAAAATAGTCAGAATCATAGTATCGATTTGTAGATAGACTTTTATATATATATATATATATATATATATATATATATATATATATATATATTTTACATTGTCTCAATATCAGAGGCGCCTGGCAGTGAATAAACCCCCTCCCACACCATCGATAATATTGGGAAAATATTTGTAAATACATATAATCTAAAAAACAGACCACAAGGATCTTTTTCATTTTAGTATTTTTCCTTTTAGACATTTTCACTTAGCGGTATCATAATTTTTTTCGATTTATATAATTATTCGATTGTTAGGCAACTCAAAATGTTGAATTTGTTAATTCATTTATTATTAAATTATTCTCACTGATTAAAATGCCAAGCTGTATATTACGTGACAGTGTTTTTAACACATTAAAATCAGGATGACGATATAATAACGATAAGAGAAGCCACCAATTTCAAGGGTAACTAACGCTTTCAATGATAACACTGGCTTAGTGAAGTCTCCAGTAAACATCATCCATAAATGATATAATTAACACATATGTTTGAATAAGACTCTGTGCTGGATGAGCAGATTATTCAGGCGTTTTTCCTTATTATTAGTGTGAATTTTAATGAGGCAAATTGATAACAAACAGTAGATTGGCTTTTTAAAATTCAGCACGGTTTTAAAACTTTATAAAAGCAAGTTACATATTCATCATGGGCATTTCCTCGATCGATCGAATATTAAACGTTGAGTCATATTAAAATTCGACTTATAGTTTGTTGAGCTTCAAGATGATGGGATTTAGCCCGAATCGCATTTAAATAAAATAAAAGTTAACAATTTTATAAAAAAGAGATAAAATATAGGCATACAAGTACATTCGCAATTTTATTTATTAATATATAAATTTATTTATACATGCACGATCGGGATAATATTAGTTAACAATTAAAACCAGTTATTTCACTTCGACCCCCTATCTGTGGTTATCTTATATAAAAATTTAGTCGATTTTTGTCGCATCTGTAACGTCAAAAACATGAGAAAAAAAGATGGATTTACACACAAAAGGTTTATTTTATCGATCGTACTGTTTATCTGTCACTTGTCGATCTTTCTAATAACATTACACCCTATTTCACTTAATATGTTCTTTAAAAGTTGCTTGATATATTCAACAACAAATAATGTGTCACTATGTAAACAATTTACATGATCATGAGGATGTTTTTGTAAGAACAATCTTGTTCTCAAAACAATACGCATGACACTTCTATAGATATAAATTTATTGGAATAGACTGTAGGTCATAGATACAAACATAAGATATCGCATGAGTGGCTAAATGCGTGTTTAGTTCAAGTGGATCAAGTGGCCAAAAACATGAGTTACCTGACAAACATTATACTATAAACATCTCTCTTCATATCTTCAGTTATATTTCACAGTAAAATGGGTAAATGCATTGTTACTACATGTCATATGGACTCAAACATACACTCAAATACATCTAGGCTCAGTTTTTACCAAAGACTACTTCTTTAACATGTTTAAAATATTATTTCGTTTCAATCGCCAAAGTATTGTCACAGCCACTCTCAGTGGTCACTAGAAATGTGTTGAGTGAGGGAGACACACTTATTTCTTTATCGAATAGGAGAGAAGAGTGCAACAATACACGGACTACACGAATTATTTATATGCAATGCGATATCTAATGTCTATATCTATGCTGTAGGTTGACTTGATTAAAAATAAAACTCACTGCGGATCGTTTTCAGTAGGTCGTCTATAACAAGGAGGCACTCGTTCTTCATACTTGGCTTTAGCAACCTGGTTTCCAATTTCTTGCATTCTCTCCAATTGGGAATCTTCCCATCGATCCAGTTTCAAATGCTTCACTTTGCTTATGTGTGCTCCCATACTTCGATGAACTCCAGCACATCTTGTACACACAAATATACCCAAATTGTACGACGCCCATTCTGGATCTGAAATCATTCAAACATTCATATTAATATTCTGATTTGATCGGTTATTACGACTTGGAGATCGGGAATAATATTAAAAAAATCCTGATCGATCGTCTTGATCCAGGTTTACTCTGATTTCCTGTTATTTACTGCTTATTAACTACTGTGTAACTAACTAACTAGTAATAGTTAAGATCACCGACAAACAATAAACTAACACGTTGTTGTGTCTAAAAAAAACCTTCTAAAAAAGGCGTATATGTATAAATAAATAAATTATTAATATAGACAGACAATTTTATGCAAGGTGGAAGTTTAATTAGCATTTTAAATAAACAGTTCTCTTTCCATTAAAGATGGCAGAATGATATACATTTTTATTAATATTTAAAAAAAATGTTTGTAGAGCAAATGTCACATTTTAAATGAACGAATGTGATGTGATAATATCGTAAACACAATAGTCTTGCGGTGTGACTTATCATGGCTGTTTATACGACAAACAATTAAATCAATAATATTAAAAAGCATATAAAGAATATGAATATATGATATTGAAAATACGTATAGGTTTTTAATTTCGATGGGTCATTTACACAAAAACGTATATACAAATTGACAGTTTACTAATAAATCACAATATTTTGGTGCAAATACATTATACATGTAGGTTTTGATCGAGTAAAACTGCATATTTAATTAAAAAACGGGACTTTTTACTAATAATCCATCGATTTACGATAATACATTTCATATATGGAGATTTAAAATATATATTTTATTTAATATTATTAAACAAATCTCTGTTTTTTCTGTTATACATATTTTGGAACACCCTAAGAAACAAGGAGATTTTTATTACGAAATTGAAATTGCTAATGAATTTTTTTTAGTAATTACATTTCAATTCATTGATAAATCAATAATAACATTTTGTAAATCTTCACCCTTTTAAATACTATCGAGTTCGTGTTTATGGAACTAATGTATTGTACAGTTTATTAATAGTAATTTGAAATATTTATGTGAGTAAACGTGTTGAAAAATAAATTCCCATATTAATTAATTAAGGGTAAAGAATGTTACACGATAATAATATGTATTTTTGTAAGAGGTGTCTCGTTAATTTTATTTTCGTTCTAATTGAGTAATAAATTGTCGAAACTCACATTGGCGAGGAATAATCATATAGAAAAAAAATGCCTAATTAATTTAATGCGTCGTCCAATTAGATCATAGCAATATTTTAATTGATTAATCTAATACGAAAATACTTATATAGAATATATTTTGCAGTAGAATAACAAAAATATTGGCTTCTATTACGAGTTTGTGACGTAATATTCGTTTAAAGGTCAAAATAATAAGGTAACCGATCGAGATGAATAACAACGGAGACTTATTGATTTTATTTCATCTTTTCTTGTTTATTATTTATTCGATAAAATGTAATTGGATACAGAGAATTGCTTAAATTGAACGATCATCAATGTCTCCATTGAACAAACAGATCGATTTACAAACAACCGAACAGTTGGCAAATTAATTTACTTTCAATTGCATTCGTAACAAAAATAATAAAAATCATTTTTATTGAAAACATTAGTGTGTGTCCCAAATACTATACAAAAAATAGTGACTTTTTTTAATAAAAAAATAAATAAATTCGAACATATTATATTCACGCAACATAACAATTTTTTTCCTCAACAGTAAAACGGTGATTAAATATTTTTCATATTTTTTTTTTGCACACCTGTATTCATATTTATTGTACTTTTAGCCAGGGGCGAATTAATTTGAATGCGATGTAAAATTTTTAGTTAATTAATAATGTCGAATATATTATGTTAAAAAATAAGGTTTTACACTGGCTTTGATTTTGTGTTAATTTAATAAATCTATATTTTTTAATAACAATTTTAAACTCTTTGTAGAAGTCAACATTGCAAACAGTTGTGATTAGTAATATCAATAAAATTATATTATAGTCTTGCGGTGTAACCAATCACGGTCGTCGGTATATGATATTACGTATGAGTATGTCTCAAGTTTGACATTTTCTCTAAAAAATAATAAGAATGATTGTTTGTAATTAGGCATACTAAATTTTCTGTGCAAACAGAGTTAGTACTAAATGAATTATAAATAAAGTGGTCAAGTTCAAATTTGTATTTTGTTAAAATTTTGCATTTTAAATAGCATATCCTGAATATTATAACAAGATAATAAAAAATTGTAGTATATTTATTAATTATTTACATTTCGTAATTTTTTTTTTAATCTACTGACATTCTCGATTCATCTAGAAATTTAAATAAATAATGATTTGGCTTGTTTCTTATTAAAATAGCTACTCGTTCTCACGAATGCGTTGATGTCTGAAACTTGTTTTCTTATACTTGAACTATAACAAACAATAACAACACCTCCTGATGATGATGATAATGCCAGGTGTCACAAACTGCTAAATAATTTACAGTTAAGCCGGAAATATACAGCAAAGTGCGACCTTCATATTTCATTCAATGCTAATATTCCAAGTTTAATGAAAATATGCAACTTGTCTCCGAATCAAGTTAAAATATGGCAACACTAACACAAAAAATACATATATTTTAAAATTAGCTCAATCAAAAATTATCGATTATTGGATGAAATAAAATAGATCAAAATTAATACAAATTGAATACAGTGTATTTTTTTACAAAAGCATTCAAAGTTTTGCCATTTGCTCGACAAACACAAGAAATTAAATGGAAATAAATTATTTTCATATATAATAGTTATCACGAAATATTCGATTCTTTATTAATTGTTATATAAAATTTGCATCTTGTGTGAGTTTTCGTATCTACAAAATAAATTGAGTTTAATTTATAGTTAAAAATTAATTAGGATTTTAAATAAACAGTTAAAAGATCTTAGGCCGAATGATAAACATTTAAAAAAAATGTTTGTAGAGCAAATGTCACACTTTAGATGAACGAATGTGATTGATAATATCGTTGTACTCTTGTTATATTTATATGTATACAGGTCGACTTAAATTAATCGAGAATCTATAAGCAAAAAATATATTAAATTAATATTTAAAAGACACAATACACATGCGACAGTCACTACCGAGTACTTCACAGAAACAGTCGATACCAAGATGGGGGGATACCCTGCCACCCCTAAAATATTCTCATTTAATTCAAGTCCACCCTGTTTATTTATAAAGCTATTATGTGAAAACTTAATAATAATGGTCAATATAGAAAAATATCTGTTTTCATTCAATATGTTCTTGTGTTCGAAATTTAAAATGCATAATATTATCTGGGTTCACTGTTCCATTTTCAAATATTGACGCTTAAATGCGTGTCAAACGATTCTCGTTCTCAATTTGATATTCAAAGGTAGTTAATTAAGATGATTATTCAGTAAATTGTCTTTCTCAGTTTGATTGTTCATGATCCAAATGCGACATTAGATTCCAATGTGAATTGATACCGAAATATAGTATTGTTTTGATATAAAGTAAAAAGCGTGATGTTCATTGATAGTTAAGGCTTCACGTGTTAGTGACAGTGTATAGTGTAGTAGTCGAGGGGTCGTTGAACTGATCGATAGTGTCCATAGCAGAGTTGGTTAGTCGTTAGTGGTTAGTGTTACTGGTTACTGGTTACTGACTGGAGGCCCTGCAGTCAGCACAGTGTCCGTTTCCCTGTTTCTTGAGCAGCTCCAACAAAAGCCTGGAGTTGCGGTCAGACATGATTACTCTTCAGGTTCAGGCGTCCAGCCAGACAGACTCCGAGACACGATCCAATACACACGATTCACAATATTATCTCTGTTTATATAAAGACTAGTAACAGTCACAGAACACACCAGACTCGAGGACGCCTGCCTCGCCACTGGCTGGAGGAATGAACCGCCACTGCTACTTACCAAACTTTCAGGGAACGCCAACATTTTTTACACACCCGGAAACTGTTATTGCGTCGTTATTCTAATACAATTCGAATGTTACGCAATATTGTGTAATAATAATAATAATAAACAATTATTTGTTATACATACACCATATTTTTGATTGAAAAAATACAGACGAAAACAGGATCTTAATTCTACTAATCCGCTGGTTACACAGTGTGAGTTGATTTTTTGCATAACTTGCACTC